>VZRX01015728.1:301834-314043 GCA_013398075.1 Notiomystis cincta | reverse complement strand
CGGTGGTGCGGGCCCGGGCGGGCGGCAGCACGTTTTGGCGGGGCAGGGCCGGATGGGGAGGGGGCACAAAGGCGGCGGCGGCGCCCGGGGAGCGGCGCGCTGGAGGCTCCCGCCCCTGCCCCGGCAGCTTCGGCCCCTTCTCAGGGCTCGCCCGCGAGTCTCGCCCGCCGAGCGAGCCGGCCTTAAATGGCTGATTTGCGCCTTCCGTGCTGCTTTGCCTGCTCCTCCCCTCCGCTCGGAGGGGGGAAAGGCGGGAGCTTGCGTTGGTGGGCTCCGGGACTGGCCCGCTGGAGCTCAGAGTCCTCCGATCGCCGTGGTGCGCTGCGCTCGTCCGATACATTCGGGTGCGCCGCAGGAAGTGGTTGCCGTGCGGTGGGAGGACGGCAGCCTGTCGGTTTGCGGCGCATTCCACACCTGCCTGCTACTTGCTGCAGAGCAGTTGGCTCCGGCCATGATGAGCCCCCGCCAGCCCTGTCCCCGAGGGCCGCGGTGGAAGTGGCCCCGCCAGCCCTGTCCCCGAGGGCCGCGGTGGAAGGTGGCCCTTCGACCGCTTTTTCTGCCGGGCAGAGGTAACCGCAAAGCATTTAGATTTAGGTGTGTGCAGTACGCTGCTGGAATTTGCACCGCTGCACAGCTTACCCTTCAAATACGTATCTTCCGCTTTTATTATTTCGAGGCTATTTTCTTTTATTTTTTACGCTTTATTGTCAAATACACTACAATTGGTGGAAGCCTCTTAGGGCAGATGCTGCTTAGTTTTTAAGTCCTGCTGGTTTGGCTTTTGGCACTGCCTTAACCAGTTTTACAGGGTTCTGCCTTCAGTTGCAGGAGTGATTTCTAAAGTGCTCTCTAGAAGTTCAAAATTGGTATAATATAAACCATTCGCTGTCCTGCTTAAAAGCAGCCAGTACAACTGTGCTTCTAAGGAAAATGCAAAGAAATTCAACATATGCATCATAATAATAAGGTCCATATTGGGCTTTTCCAGGTAACCTGGTGCTAATGCAGAAAGGTTTATGGGTCTCCCCTTGTTTTGGTTTTATGTCACCTAGGCACAGTAATAGTTGGAGACTTCCCTCAGGCTTCTGAACTTGTCATTTTTTTGTACCTACATGGTAACACAGGACCAGCAATTTTATCAAACCAAACAATTTTTCCCCCCCTTAAAATAATGTCAAGTTCCCAAAGAACTGTTCGAAAAGCATTAATTCTACAATACACATGATACAATGGCGTTAATTTTAATATTTTTCTGGGCCAGTATCTGATAAGGAATATTGTATAGTGTCTGAAGTGATAAGTGGCTTAAAGTCAGAAGCCCAAATGATTTCTGCTTTGAAGTTCTGAAAGAACTGGCTTACATGTTTGGCTCACTGAATTTTCTATAATCTGATTATTTGGATAATTTCAGAATTTATACATTCATTTAGTGCTCCTCAGTGACCAGCTAATTAAAATGATAGTGCTGGGAATATTATTTTATAATAATGTTTGGCAATCATTTGGACTCCCTTCTAAGACATGCCTGTTCAAGTACAATGCACTTCAGAACAGCCAGATACCAACCCCCCTTGGGGAATTCCTTTCAAGTCAATCATCCTCTGGCATACATGAAAGTGGATTTAAATGATCTGCTCTCCTTTGTATGATTATTGTTACAGTGTGCAGCTCAGAATTCCCCTTTTTTTCCATTTCTTGTTAGGAAAAGTCTTGCTCCTTCTTTTTCTCTGTGTAATGTTTTTACTGAACTTCTCAGAATCTGCTACTGCTGTGTTGAGAAGTTTAAAGAAGTGAGAACTGTATTCCAAGTATGGGAACATTGTCAGTTATGGGATAAGCATTTGTCCTGTTCTTTTTGGTTTTTTTCCTGTAAATCCTGACATTTGCCATTTTTCTCTTCTGTCACTACATTTGATGAGCACTGAACTGGTATCTTCACTGATTTCCAGAGTACGGGTCAGGATTTTTCTGTCAGCAGCTGATTAATCTAAGCCAGATAATGTCTTTCCCTGCAGTTGCCTCTATGTTGTGTGCTCACCTCGTACATTAGCACTGAAAATGTTGGATTCAATTAGCAGCACTGGAAACGGCCATTTGCAGCATGCTTGCAAACTTTCTGTGCTATGCAACCTGTTAATTAGATCACAGATTGTGTACACTTCAAAAATCTTGCTTTGCTCAAATTACTTGCTGTAGCCAAGTGAAAAATGTTATGGAAATAATGGAAGCCACAGAGAGTACAATCATCTAAGTCTTCCCTGCAGAAGAACAAGCTTATGGACTCCCAACATTTGGAACAGTTTTCTGTGCCATAATTACTGTTTAAGTAAACTCATTGAAGTGTGAAAAACCAGTACATCTGTTTTGCAGGAAATAATCTTGAGTGCTAAGTGCAGATTTATTTTATCATTTGTGGTCCCTTGAAGTTAAATGGATAACTCAAAATAGCTATTTCTGTAAAAGTCTTTTAAGGTGAGACTGACAGTGTGGTTAAGTTGGATCCCCTCCTTGCTCTTTAATTTGGGCATTGAAAATTTTACTGACAGCTTGCATTTGGAACAAAATAAGTAAATGCATTAATGCCACAGCTCTTATACATTGACTTTATTGCTTTGCTTGTGTGTCTAAATAGAAACTATTTCTGTGGTATTTTTTCAATGCAAAAGCTGCTTTACTGGTGATTTTATACATTTTAAAGTTCCCTAAGGATTGATAGTGCTTGTTGGAAACAAAACTTTTAACAAATAGTAAATGCAATTTGGAAAAATATCTATGTCCTTGATTGCTAGTCTAATATTTTACTATTATGCTTCTTTTTACTCCTTCTTTCATATAAATGACTTAATTGAAGCAAAAATCACTCAAAGTGTGCAAGTAACCTGTATTTTTTTCATGTTTGTTTTGTTTTCCAGTCTCACACAATTCTACTTGTCCAGCCTACCAAAAGGCCAGAAGGCAGAACATATGCTGATTATGAATCGGTGAATGAGTGCATGGAAGGTGGGTGGATGCAGACATGGGAGTTTAAAACTGTTATTAAACCCTGTTTTTGACATGTTCACAAACTTAGTAAGAAAATAAGTTGCTCTTCATGTTTTCCAAAGGTCATTCACAAAAAAAACACCTCATGCTTTTGGTTTAGTAATGTTCTAGCAAACTAAAAACTAGTTATTGTTTCTAAAACTTCCTTTTTTCTGTTAAATGGCTAGTTTTGATTTAACTAGATGAAACCACATCCAGTTTGGGAGAGTAGACAATCTTCTTTCTGGGCCCATGCAGCAGAATTTTTTCAGTGCATTTTATTGCAGGATCAGCACCTAATTCTTACTAATCTTTTCTTAGCACTGTAAGGGCAAGACTGCTACTGGAAAGAATATATTAAATAAAGGATTGTGTGCAATTGATACAGAATTTGTAGTCTCATAGCACATGTGCCAGAGTAAGGATCCTGCAAGAGTTTGATACACCATAATGAGCATGGAAAGAAGATTGAAATATTAGAGCTGTAGTTCACTTAACATTAATCTTGCAGGAAGTTTTGTGAGGCAAACAAAACTATAATAAAGACCATGTAAATCTCTGTGCTCATTTTTATATAACATTCTTCTCAAATGTGTCTGAATTGTTAGTGAGTTAGCTTAAATAAATGAAAGTGCTTTAAATCAATATACAGGCTTGTGCTGTCACTCTTACCTTAGTACCCTGTTTGACTCTTGGATTAAGAATGATCATTCTTCTGTTCTCAGGTGTTTGTCCAGTAGGAATATATGTTCTAATTGCTGTCTTAAAATTATTAGAAGGAGTTCCAGGTGTCCGTTGGAGCTTACTCCATGGCAAGTTACATATTTGACAACTAAATCCTTAGATAATGAAAACTTTTCCTTCCATGCAACTTACCTCATTTTATAGTATTATGTTTCAATGCAAATCACTAGGAACAAAAGAATTTCAATTCTAGAAAACCTGATTGTTTTTATGGTGGTAATTAATATTTTATTTGTAGATCAAGGGCTGAAAAAGTTTCAGCTAATACAGTTTTTTAATATTGCATTATTAATCTTGTTTCTTTGTAGGAGTCTGTAAAATGTATGAAGAGCATCTGAAGAGAATGAATCCCAACAGTCCATCCATTACATACGATATCAGCCAATTGTTTGACTTCATTGATGACTTGGCAGACCTCAGCTGTCTTGTGTAAGTTCAGTTGTACAAGTCCATTTCAGTGACTTAGCAAAGTCAGAAGTCTTGAGAGCTCTAGCTAATTGTTAACTTGCTCTTGTGAAAACATCTCCAGTTCTCATTTGTGTGTCAAAGCTGGGGGCAAGCAAAGGTGGTCTTGTGTACTTCCCATTCTGACTGCACTGTGAAATCCTGTGTAAAATTTCACTGTTCAGAACAAAATTTATGTTAGGTTTAGTACTTTCCATGCTGTAAATTTCAAGGTGATGTTTTGATATGACAGTGGTATCAACTTTACAGAAATTCTGTAGAAGTAAGGATACAAATCTCATATTCAAGTAACAAAAGTCACAGTATCAAGCTTTTGAACTTCAGAATTCCAGACAATTTTGAAGTGAGTGAGGTTGTGGTGTAGACAGTCCTACAGCTGCACTGCTGTGGCTGAAATCCCAGTACAAGTACTTGTGTAGCTACCCAGTGAACAGACTTTCCCAGTTTAAAACACAAAGTTATTTAAAAAACCCTGACCATCAGGTTGTTTTCCTTTGCATTCTGGTGTCCAGTACAGAATCTGTTACTGGTAATGACTTACTCCAAATGTCATTTGCCAAAGTTTTCAGTAGAGCAAGTAAAACGAGCTCACGGTTCTGCAGACCTACCTTGTCCCTGCACATTCTGATGTGTTTGATCTTCAGGTGTCATCATGCTGCACTGATACAATTTGAGAAACACAGTTTATCTAACAGACTGAAAGTAGCCACTTGGTTTTGGTTTTGGAGGTAGCAACTGTTTTCTAGGATAGTCTTGTGCCTTTCTTAATTAGGCTTCTAAAATCAGTGTCAAGCCAAGTTCTACTTGAGTTTATAGTTTTCCACCAGATGGCACACATAGCACAAGGTGTATCAGACGTGTCTTGTGTTCACAGAAGTTCCTGAAGTACCTGATGTCTTGCTGTGTAGCATTATGAAAAGATTTGGGGATGGAGGGTAGAAATCAGTAACTTTTCCTGAAACTAGCATTTTTTACACTGCACTAGAACTACTGTTGTGTGAACATATACTGAAGCTCTGTCTCTGGCCTTGATCCAGTCATGCTGGGGTTTAAATAATAAGACTTTCTGAGAAGCAGCATGCTTAGGGTTCTTTCCTTAGATCAGAACTATAAATTGTTCTAGAGTGAGTTAACTTGGGATTTTTACTCAGCTTCTTACCACTGACCATCTCTCCCTTCTTAGCTGGTCAGAAATAGGTATACCAAGATTTAAAGACTGACCAGGATTTTAGTAGTTCTTGAAGCATTCACTGAGTGCCATCTTCATGAACAAAATACTCAGCTTTAATGACTGAGGGAGAAAGGAGGGCATGAGCCTACACAGAGAACTTCACTGAGTTTGCTTTCGTTTTTCAGTCTCATTCGGTTTGAATTCAATGTGTCCTGAGTAACTGAATTCTCTGGCCCTTCCTAGTGAGCTGCTTTGATCAACTGCCCTTGAGTAGCACAGAAAATATATCTGTGGGTTCTTGTTCTCAGTTTGCTATTTAAGTATCCTTGTTAGATGTAAGCTTGCCCTCAGTGCCAGCTGGCAAAAATCCTTTGTCATCCATCTGTGAGTCTGCCTTTGCTCCTGGAAAAATTTGATTAATTTTCAAAAAAATTCCAGACAGAAGTTGAGCACTTGGAAAACTTAAATGAAGCCCTGAAGTAATATTGAAGAAGTGTTTGACTCATTAAGACAAATTAGATTTTTTTCCTGGTGGAACTATTCTTCTGCAGTCTGAGCTTTAGAATACTAAGATTCTCTACTTGTTGTCTCCCTTAAGTAATTAAACAGATGAATTCAAATGTGAACACGCTGTGATCCAGTCACTCAGTAGTGCTTGGAGCACCTAGTTTTGTTTCAGGCTCAGACTGATCTGTGGACAGCTGTTTTTTAGAGAACAGGATAAATCCATTTGATGAGTGGCAATTCCCACCTACTTCTGATGTTGTCTTCTGTACAGCACTTGAGGACAATGAGTTGTGAAGTTGTGGTGAAGGTACTGCAGAGCAGGCTGACATTGCTTCTTGTTTCCCCTGCAGTTACCGTGCTGACACCCAGACATACCAACCATACAACAAAGACTGGATAAAGGAGAAGATCTACGTCCTCCTCCGCAGGCAGGCCCAGCAAGCAAGCAAATAATGGGGGCACCATCGCTACGTGGGCTTGGGGAGGGTTTGGACAACAGGTGTGTACAGAGTGTAGTAGTGAACGTTTTGTATTATAGTCATCCTGTTGCCATCTTGATAAACTGTTAGCCAGGACTGATTGTATTTTTAGAGATACAAGGATTTTGTTGGATTTGACTTTTTTTTCAGTGTAAATGGAGAAGAAAATACAACATCTTCAGCAGAGTTTTGGGTTTTTTTCCCTCCAGTTTGCTAATGGTCCTACCTTATTTGAACCCCTGGGGCTGTCACATTGTACTTCACCACATTTGCTGTATGTGCCCCTTTGTGGGTTTTTTAACATTCAGTTATGTCCTTGAGATGTCTTAATGGGAAATAAAAAACTACCCTTTAGTTAAATTTGAGTGTTCAATTTTGTGGTTCCTACCAAAAAACATAAATCTTTTTTCTGTCCAAGGGATAGGGCTGAAAGGTCATGTGGACTGACCCAACAGTTGTTTCCTATAATACAGAACAGCTCCAATTCTGGCTTAGACTTGGTACTGTTTTCCCTGGGCATCTTTGGGAAACACAGCAAACCTATTTGCACACCACAGCTGATCTCTCTACGAGGCATTTGTATTCAGGTGTGTCTGCTCTGGGGTTGGTGGTGGATAAGAGCAGGCTGAATGTGTCACATCACAGGCCCCATGAATTAGTCTGCTTACAACTTTCCCCCAAGAAAGGAATAGGCAAAGCAGATTGCTCCCCTGGAAATCTGCCCCAATCTTCATTTTCTCTTTACAGAAGATATTTAACTGTTAGCACACGCTGTATATTATATCTGCCTCCATCTATCTTGAATGCTGATGTTTTTGTAATTTTGCTGTACTGAAAAGGTTTGGATTGGAGGACACATCCAGACCCAAAAATAGAGCAGGTAAATAGAAAGGCTGGTTTGGTACCCTGTGCCTTTAGAGTTTGCCTACTGTAGGAACAGACTGTAGAGATAACACTTAACCAAGAGCAGCTCTGGGATTGACCAAGGAATGCCATTCTCTCCAATGCACTTAACTTCCTAATACACATCAGTAGTTTCTGATGGACCTCCCAGCAAATGCACTGGCTGAAAAGAATGAAGTAAAGTGACTGTCTATAGTAAAGCTTTAATGAAAATAGCTCTACTTAAGTGATAAGTAACAGCTGCTGAAGACTTGGAATTAATTACTGAAGGGATACAAATTCTTAGAAAGAAGCTGGGTGAGGGTGTTAAACGTTTTCTCAGCACAAATACAGGTTGGAGATCAGACCTACTAGCTGCAGAATTATAGTAACCAGGAATGAATTCAATCTGCTAACATCAAAACATGCTTCCTTTATAATGAATAGTGATTTTCAAAACATAATAGTAAGTCAGAAGTATATTAATCCACTTAAGATTAATTAAATCTGAAACTACTTTGGCATGTAAGTTTTATATCCATCTTAACACAGTAAGTAATACTTCAAAAAATTTCACTATTGCCCCTATAATAACATTCAGGTTTAATACAAGTATGTTATTTAAAAAGCTTTTATTGTTTGTCCTAGCACATACTAAAATAACATGTTCTTTCCTAAAATATTTAAGGTTAACTTCAATTTTTTTTTTTTTTGTAAAAATTCCAATATTCTTATGGATGCAATTTTGCAGTCTTTAAGTGAAGCCAAATAAACATTTACCTCATTTTGTGGACTTGTTTTCAGTTTAGGGAAAACCAGCAATGTGGTCTCTGCTTTCTGTGAAAAGCACAAAGGAGTGTGCTGAATCTCTAGTAATCAGGCATTGTAATACAGCAGAGCTCTTCCTTCAAAGGTACCTTAAGTTTGGTCTGATTAAGAAAAACTTCCTCTTCCTTGATTTTGACTCTACTATAATAAATGTGCAAACTCAGTAAACAAGTATAAAATACAAATTTCTTACATTAGAGCAGAGAATAGGAAGAAGCTACTTTAAAGGAGGTGGTAATTAACCTTTCTGCTTTTTGAAAGGGACTTTGTGAAGGTATGTTTTTTAGTGTTCTGGAAAGTAGAAGGTTTGCAAGCTTTAACTTCAAGGTTAGTTTGCTTTTTTTTTTTTTTTAATATACAAACTTCTGTGGCCATTTCAGTAATTGAAGTTTTCAAAGAATTAGAAAATGCAAGTAACTGGTCCTTTCACACTTCTGGAGCCAGATTTGGCCTTCTGCTGATAGAAAAGTATGGTCTGTAGGTCCCTTTAGAAGGGATTTGAACATCATCTCTTTTCCTCTTTTCCACCCAGCTCTACAGCTCTTTTTTTCTTTTTCTGAAATAAGCTGCAAGTTAAAACTCCAGTGTGCAGTTCTTGAGCTGCTCTTTTCCATAGTCCTTCAGTGCGTTTTACTTGATTAACTTTATGAAACAACAGATTTTTTGTTTAGCTGAGCAGCTGACCAAATACTCAGAAAGGAAGAAAGAATGCTACAGTATCTATCTGATGTGCAACAAGCTAGAAAGAAGAATCTGGAAAGTTGTCTTCCACTAACTACTTAAAGTAAAGAAATTTAGTGCAGAGGGTTATGAACACTTGGAAACTTATTACATGCCAGAAGACTGGCACTCCAGTAATGTAAGCTGCTCCAGCAGACCATGAAAAGTGACCTCACTTTGCTTCTTTGCTCCTACTGAGTAATGGATGACAGCAGGACATGTAGTACCTTCTGCAGCTGCACTTTGTCCTCAGAGGCAGCAGCACTTTGATAGCAAGACACTGATAATTGCCCAGTTTCAGCTACTATAGAGGTGAGGTTCAGTAGCAGCATTTTGCAAGGAAAACCATAAAAAATGGCATGATTACAGAAAGCATGTCAGAAAAGAACCTGTCATCCCATGCTTGCTTTGCCTGCAGCACATTGGAAGCCTAGCCCCAGAGCAAGGAGCTCTGTGAGCTATTTGCCAGGATTGCAGAGGAATGGAGGTGCTTGCCTGACTTCTGCTTGCCTTGTGGAGCCATGAGCCGTGCTGCTTCTCTTCTGATCACAGACTCAGGATGTCCTCCCTCAGTTTCTGGACTGCCTGCCATGGATTTCAGGTTGAGGCATGACCAGAGTGGTACAACTTACTTCTTGGCAGGGCTGTTCACTGAGTAAATAGTAGGGTGAAGTTTTGTGAGGTGCCTGAGCAGAAGTAGCAGTTCCCTGCTGTTGAATGGCATAGTGCTACTCCACACTATGTACAGAAGGGATACTGGGTGTTGTGGGGAAGGGGAGAACAGGACTGCTAAACAGCATCAACAAGCAGAGCAGCTGGTCACCTAAAAAACCCAAAACCTGGTATTTTGAGAACAAGGACAAGCACAGTAGATAAATTGGTGTATATATAAAACACCCATTTATCTACCATTGCAAGCTCCTGCCAGTCAGTAATGCACTGGGACAGGGAGTAATCCCACTAAGATTAGAATGTGAATTGTGTTTGACACCACAGTAATAACAGGATCACTCTTACAGGAATCCCACTCTGCAGCCTCCTTCAGCATGCTGAAGGAGAACTGTGAAAAGCAAAATTGAGTTTGCATTCCTGCTCTGAGAGTCAAATAAGCTAGGTAGTTAAAATCCTTGTCTACTATTACTTCCATCATCATGTTCTTTTCAAATAGGCTGAAATCTTGACATCCATCACAATGCATTATAAGCACAGCAGGAAAGTAGCATCATTGCTAGATCAGTCTGTTCTTGTGCTTATCACCACTGTCAACATACAGTGGAAGAAAAAAGTAGTAGTGAAGATTACCTTGTTATTTTCCTTAGTAACTAATAAAACCTGTTTACAGAAGAGGAGACTTGACTACCCACAGTATTTTTAAGGTTGAAAGAATTACCAGATTTTTCACTTGCATTAGAAAAAGTGGAAGTTGCAAAGTTGCTGGTTGGGTTCTCATTACCATATGCCAAGCCATTTGTGGTGGTTCATGATGCACTGAAAGCAAGGATGCTTCTTAGGATGACTTATTCTCAGAGAGAAGAGAGGAAAGCTGCAGCTGCTTCACTTTAGAGTATATAAACAGTTATGTACACTTGCAATCCCCACTGAGTAAGGGTCTGATTGGAACTCAGCTACACTGAAAACTCAATCCATCAAAAAAGCTAATAAACAGAAAAATCAAGGGAAGCTAGATTACAAGTGCAAAATAATTAAAACCTCCTGTTTTTTTCAATTGCTATGAAACTGGTGTTTTCTAGACCCTGGCGAGCATTGAAACAGATTTTTTTACCTTTATCATAGGTTGAGGGGGGGCAGGGAGTTTCAGTTAGCAGTTCTCCAGCAGGAGATGGGCTATGGGTGAGATTCTCAGCCTCAGTGAGCACCTGAACCACTCATATGAGGTACCCACTGGCCTTTGAAGTCTGAAAGGGTTGACTTCAAAGTAAAATTATTTGTACTAACTAGAGATAATCAGCAAGAGTACGTCTGTTAAAATAGAAAATTATTTTGTGCCTTTGTCATACTAGTCAATTCCCTCAGGTTTTCTACGCTGAGTGTATTGTCTGCTATAACGTTACTCTGTTGCCCAAATACTAGGTGCCATTCACGGAAACAGCCACTGAAACTCACTGAATGGAGATGCTCAGCTTTGCAGAGTACAAGGCAGCTCTCTATTATCACTCACTAATACATGCTTCTTCCTCAGTATGTCTGAAAAGGATTAAAGTAAAACCTGTCTTGATTTGTTACAGGAAAACATTAGGTTCTAGGAATTAGTTTTCTCATTACTGTAATCTGAACTATGCCTGTAGGAACATTTTATCTGGATGAAGTTTGGGCATAGCTCCAGTTCACAGGTTTTATTCAAACTCTTTGTGCTGAGCTTGCAATGACACACAAGTAAAACTTGCATGCTGCATATGCCTGCTCAGTGCCATTCCTGGTGAGCATTAGCAAGGGTTTTGTAACCACCTCTGTACACACCTGGGTCATCTGCTGCTGTCCTCTGCAGTGTCTCCACAGTCCCCAGCCAAGACTGTTACTATGGACTGCTGTGTGTATCAGAGACACTCACATCTTCTGGAACCCTGTAGCTACTGCCTGCCTTGTGTTTGTGCTGTGTAAATCAACAAGACCCACTGAAGTGAAAATTTTGGCAGTGTACTTAGAGGCTATTGTGTCTGGGCTCTACCCCTGACTAGATCTGACACTTTATTGCCCAGATCTCTAATGCACTGGTGCTTCCATCTAGGGTATTTAATTCCTGCTTCTGCATCACTTCATTAACCACACAGGGGCTCCCAAATTTAAATTCTCTTCTTAGTTACCGTGAGGATTGGGTTACACACACACCACAAACCTGCTGCCCTGAGAGGATAGGGAATATCCATCCTTGGAGATGTTCAAGACCTGACTGGATACAGCACTTATCTGTTTAGACCCATTAGACCACTCTGAGCAGGATTTGACTAGACGACTTCTGAACCTCTCTTCCAATCTAAATTATCCATCATTCTATTGGAGTCACTACTAGAAAATCCCACATCATGGAAAATGGGAAATCTGAGTCCCTACTCCGACCAGTTTCCTGCAGGTCCTTGAACTCAGTATTCCCCAGGCCACTGAGGACAGTGCTGAAAATGGCAGGCCATCACGTACCCATGAGTGGATCTGGGTGACACAAGAGTGGCATTCACTAGGCTACAGAAAGTGCAACTGCTCCCCAGTGATAAAGACAGGGGGCAGAACAGTCAAATTTGATTTTGTTCCCATATTCTCTTTGTATGAGTGAAGGTTCACATGGGACACTGAGAATAATGCCTTGTCACAGAAGTCCCTAGAGGTCATCTGATTTGCCACCCAGATGCAACCCCACACCTCTCCAGCAATCAAGTAAA
>VZRX01015728.1:189889-301780 GCA_013398075.1 Notiomystis cincta | reverse complement strand
AAAAAAAAAAAAAAAGGGTAAGAGGCCTCAGAAATCTGTGATGTAATATTAGGGAAAGCTCAGAGACATTGCAAAATGCCAGGGGAAGGTAAGAAGCAGGCCATACATGGCAATGGAGAAAAAAGCAATTGCACCTGTGCTTCCCCTGCTAATCTCATCAGAGGCAAAGGCATCTTCATGCAGTATCAAGTAATGTACATGCAAAGGAAAGTGGAAAGTCAGTGCTGCCAGGACTAAACAAAAACCTTGTTTCGCATTTCTTTTTTAACTATGTCTATTTTCAGGTTCAAGAAGGAAATGAGGGGCAGGGAGGAATTTCTTTATCTCTCAATGTATGAACTTGGTCTCTGAGGGAATTCTTATCTTGCACATCTATTCCACTGGAATGCAGTAGAAGCACTAACCAGAACATAGCAAGCAGAGGCAGTGTTCAGATCTTCTCTGCAAAGTGCATTCCTCAAATCCAGAACTGTTTCTTCTTCATGCTTATGGTCTCTAGAAATTTAGCCAGTGCCAAACTAGTGCTGCTTTCCTTGCCAGGCTTGCAATGGTCTTCTGGAACACTTTTCTCAGCTCATTAGTATCCTTCTAAATTATGGGTCAAACGGGTTTAATTTCAATATATATCTACTTCATGCTTGTCTCCTGCTAATTCTAGCAGTTTTCTGCATGTTTTCCTGTCCAAGTTTCTCTTTGAATCTATTTCAATGAAATGACTGCACCTGCAGCTCTCAGTGAAGATTACCAGTCTTTCATACTGTGGTAATGATATTGCCTTAGTTTTAACCAGGAATGAATCATTCAATGCCACCTAACATTGCCTGGTTTGTTTTTGTATTTACAACACAATTGTTCAGTGATTACTCAGTGCACCTTCTATTCCTTGCCTCTGTCATCTCCAAGTAAAAGCACTCATTATTCATACAAAATTAAATAACTTCAACTAGAAAGCTTGAGAAAGAAACACATGAGAATAACCAAGTATTTGATCTTAATGAGGACACTCACCTCAGATATTCCAGGGAACTCAAAGCTTGTCTGAAATAAGCAGAGTAGGAGCTACATTTAACTGTGTTGCTCTGTTTCTTGGCAGAAAGGCACCCGAATCAGGTCAGCCATAGCTCCAGGAGGTATTTCTCTTCTGAAAAGTCCAAGGAAAAACAGGCACGTCCCTCCATCTTATAATTAAGGGACTAAACATTTTGCAGAGCCGAGACAGCTCTCTGCTCAGTGTGCTGGCTTCACTGTCTGTCCTACTCCTCAGACCCACTTCTCCTTAGGTACAGAGCACCCAGCAGCTCACTTAGAGCCCCACACGCCTCTTATGGAGGAATAGCAGCCAGTAGAATTTTTATCAGCCTCCACCTGCCCCCAAAGACACCTCAAATACCACATTTTAAGCTCCATAAATCTGACTTCTCTGTTTAAACTATTTCTATAGAAAATTCATTACTACCTCCAGGCAAGCTGTCTTTAGAAGTTAGATATCACTCCAACCCACTTGCAGGAAGAATAGAGATCCAGCCTCAATGTATTTGACATGTAATTCAGATTGAAAAAACTATTTGTGTGTCTTGCCCAGACTCTCCTTTGGCTCCTGGAGGAATGTAAAAGTCAGGTCCCAGCCCACTGCCAGCTGAGCAGTTTAATAATGAGCACTTTGGTGCTTATCCCTCCTCACACATGCAGTGACCTAACTGATAATCTCCTGCTCTACCTTCATCAAAAACCTGATACTCAGCCTAACTAGCAAAAAGTGGTGCTAATTAGTTAATGCAGAGGATCCTCAGAGAATGGAAACACACCCTCTTCCTATTTACTTAGATAAACCTTATAAATCCATGATGGATAGGAATCAGTGATGGCTTTTAAATGCAAGGATGACAGCTCTGGCTCAGGGTGTCAGTGCATCAGAAGTAACTGGGGGCCCTGAGAGTGTTCTGGAAGAGGAGCACCATGCAGTCCCCCTGTTCTTACATTTTTCCTTAGACACTTGGTGTAGATCATTGACAGAAACAGGTTAATGAGCTTTGTGGCACTTGTGTCTCATCAGATACACAGAGGAACTGTACTGTTGGGGGGAGTTGTTGGATTTTTTTTGTTTACTTGGCAAAAATCTTCCACAGATATTTTGCAGGGAAGATGAAAAGGTTTATGCAGACCTAAGGTAGAAAGGTAGTGGTTTTTTCAATGTGCTTTCCACATATTTTCCTCATTGTTTCCACAAGTTTGATCTTTTGGGCATGGTGTCCTAAAAACTGGTGATGTGTAACTCTAGCTGATACAGTTACTCTTTAGGAGCTATTTACTCATGGGCTTCATGAAAACTCAGAAAATACTTGCCCCAGAATGCAAGTGGTGCAATAAATTAGTTGAAATATGAACTTCATGGAACTGGGTGAATTTTAAAGTGACCTTTAACATGGCAGATAACATTTTTTTGTAAACTTAAATGTAATTAATAATACTGATTTAACCACATCCACATTTCTTTGAAGTCTAATACTTCAGCACTCTTGCAATTACTTCTCCAGATGAGTTCTAGGGGCCTTGGCAATTGCTTGCTGCTGCTATTTTGATCCTATGCCCTAGGAGTATAAACTCAGTTATAGAAACTCCATCTGAGTCCATTTAATGAACTACATGAATCAGAGACCTGCAATAAAGCCCAATTAGAAACAAGTGCACAGGGAATATTGATCCCCTTAAAACCTTTTACAGCTTTCAGGATCTGCCTGATCACTCATCACTGCAGTGGGCACAGGGCCTTTCCTGCTAGCTCCCTTTCACTCACTTGCTAGGATTATGGTCAGATTAAGATGTGATTGAACAGATCAGCTGGTGGGGACCCTGGGGTATGAGGAAGAGCCCCCAAATAACCCTTCTCACACATGCTCACAGTCCTCTGGGTCCGGTTTTATTATTAATTCAGAGGGAATTTCTACAGCAGTGCCTGCTTTTCCTCTGAGCAACACCAAAAAATCCCTCTGAGATTTTATCATCGTTTTTCCTAATGAACATGGTGTCTGGAGGCTCTGAGTTCACAGAGGGCACAGCTGACAGCATTACCATGCACAGCACACCCATGAAAGGGTCCTGTGAACTCCCCTCATTCGAGACCTTCAGCCTTGTTTGCAGTACATTACAGGATAAGAACACCTGTGGGAATGAAGCACACATTATTCAAATGAGACATTTAAATAAGAAGTTTAAGAAGTGTGCATTAAGGGGGACATGTGGCACTCTAGCCAAAGCACCACTCAAAGTCAGAGGATTTCAGACTCTTTTCCAGGCTGCACCCCAGATGATGCATGGTGCCCAGAAGCCCATATCCAAAGGCTGTAGGTGGGATTTGAATAATTTGGATCATTAGGGTTTTGGAATTATAAAAGTCTCTGTTCAGTTGCTGTCCAAAGCTGGATTCACCTCAGACATGCACATTTCAGTCTTTGCAATGCAGGATCTGTTTCAACACCCACACAGCAGCACTCCAGTCTCAGCTGTGCTCAGAGCACCTGCGTGAGTAAGTGCTAAGGGAACTCATAAACAAAGTGTTCCTCCATTTTCACTTGATTTGATAAGCCTCCTCCAAACACAGCCACTGCAAATAAACAGAAAGACAAGAGTCACAGCTTTCTCTATTTCACCAAGCTGTTTGGGGCTGGCAAGAGGGATTAGGGGACAAAACATTGAATGTCTTATGATGAAGCTCTTTTCAAATCCTTGGTATGGAATATCTGAGGATGACCTGCACCAGAGGAAAAGTAATCACAGTTTTCTAGTAGCAGCTGGGGTATTTACAGGAAGGTCTTGCATTCCAGGCACTGTTCCAAAGGCTGTTTATGAGCTTGAAATTAAATAGCTGCTGAATAAAAATGCAAAGTAATTCCTGAAGCAATGTTGGGCTCCAGGCCTTGCTCCAGAGACTGAAAGCTCTTCCACACTAGGCTAGAATCATACACCCTTAGTTCAAACCAAGCTTTATTCTTACGTGAAGTCCAAAGCGAAACAGCTTTAGGAGGCAGAGCTAAGAGCAGCTCCACCTCGAGAAATGCCAGTTTCCCAACGAGTCTGTTCCTTCCCTGATGCATTGCATTGGTCCAAGGGTGGCAGTGACCCCCGAGAGCCATAAGAGGTACAGCAAGCAGGCCCCTCCTATGGATCTCCCTAGCAGGACTCTGGTCCCGGTGGGAAAGCCACTGCACAAGCCTTGTGGCAGCCCTGGGGCATTCACAGCTCAGCACTTGCTGCACATGTCCGTGGGCACAGGGGCTCCAGCTGTGCTGGCAGCTGCTGGCCCTGCCAAGGGCTCTGGGGTGCTGCAAGCAGCCACCAGTGACCCTGCTGTGTCCTGCTCTAACCTGGGAAAGAGGAGCTGCAAAGACTTCTTTGGAAGAAGCCAACCTTTCTACAACCCTGTTGCTCTGAGCTAAGCCCATCTCTGATTTGGGTACCTGGCTTACACTGGTGCCAGGCTGGTGTAGTTCACTGGCACTGTTTATTTTTAATAAGATCAAAATGAAACTGGGAGGGGAAAGATAGAAGAGTTTTGAGGGAATACAGACCTCTTCCCTCTCAGGACAGAGGATTTGCTCAGACTCTGAGCACAAGCTCAGTATTTGCAGATACCTGACAAACTCCTGTCATGAAGGTTTAGAATACACAGAGGTGATGTGTGACACGTTAAATGTTGCTAATGAGCATCAGGTGTTTGCAGGGGAAAATGGCTCCTCGTCTTAGATATGGTAATTATTTTAAAGATCTATTTAGCATTTAGATTGCTTGGGGGGAAAAGAGCTTAGAAGAGTTGATTGCCTTGAAAAATGCTCCGGTACCAAGTGGGTCTCTTTGAACATTGCTTTCATCTCCTCAGAAAGAAAGCAGAGGAGACACTTCATCTTGGGGTAATTAGAGGGCCTTTGACATCATTGTCCTTGTAAACAGCGTCATAACGCGCAGCCGCCAGTTAAAGAACCGTTTAAGTCAGATAAAATAGAAAAGATTGAACAATCTGCACTGAAGCTCTGAGAGGAGCTGTGAAAGAGCCAGCTCGAACATTCGCACCTTGTAATTCCACCCCAAGCAGAAGACCCTTCGGTATGCTTTTAGACTTCGACATCTGCTGCATTTTTAGTTCCCCATTTCCATCAATAGGCTGCCACATCATCAGCTCTCACACGCTGACTGATTTAGCCTGAACAAAACTCCTGGAGGTACAGGAGTACCCTCTGAAAACCCCAGACACGGCAGGAGGTAAGAGCAGGGAAGGCGATTGCCCTCTGGCAGCCGAGTATCTCCACCCACAGTCAGGCTGCCCCTGCCAGCCCGTGCGGTAAACCTGGTCCAGGGCACGCATTAAAACTACTCAGCCAAAAGGACCAAGCAGCCTGCAAGGCTGAGCAAACCTGGCAATTCCGAATAGGTCTGCTAAATTTGCTGCTTTTCCTCAAAAATCTGAGAAATGGCCTGAAGAAAATGGTTTTTGCCTCAAATAGATCCCTCCAAGCCTGGGCCTCTGAACCACGCCTGGCATGTGCCTGCCCTGCAGCACACTGAGCAGCAAAGGCAGGCCAGGTGCTAAGCCAGCATAGTCAAGCCCTCATCTACAGCTGTACTAAGATGTTCTTAATGGGCAGAAGTACCAGTGTGTTGAGAAGTACTGCAGATTAACAATTTGAGACAGGCAGGGTGGTTCAGAAGGGAACTGGTGCTGGACACTGAGGGAGAGCATCCTCTGAACACTGTCAGTACAGAAGGCAGACCTTATTCAAGCATCTCCTCCCTAGTAGCCCCTTCAAGATTTGTATTACCAGTTTCCCTGCGTCTGCTGCTGAAGAAATACCAAGCAGGATAATCACCAAGCTGCCTTCCAGCCCTCAGTCTCACACTTGCCTTTGTCCAGCTCTTTATTGCTGCTCCTGCCACAAAGCCAGTGACTGCCAAGCAGCACTCTCCCAGCCTCTCACATTTCTTAAAGCCATTAATCTTAAAATTCACAAACAGAAATTTAGTCCAAGCAGGAACAATTCAGACCCAGTCTGTTTCCCAAATCTGAAAAGTGTATGCACTAATGAAAAACATCCACACATCCCTGCAAAAAGAGAAAGAAAAATGCAGCAGGGAGGAGAAAGCCCAACATCAATTTCTGCTACAAAAAATGTTTTTCTGTTCAGTCTCCTCACCCATAAAATCTGTTTAAAGACCAGAAAGGAGGAATGCAGATGTAAGTGAAGGAGATGGCAGAACACACAAGGACTAAATAGAGGAAGGATTTCATCCTTGGGCTGGGAAGGCTGTAGGTGTATGTGCACACACCAGCTGCAGGGTGGACACTGCTGTAGTTGGCACAGCAAGGGGACCAGGACAGGCAGACTGCCTCAGCACCAGCATGGTGGCCCCAGCAGCTTGTACAGCCCAGCCTGAGCTCCAGGCAGTGCCAGTAAGTGCTGGGCCTGGTGCCTGAGGGAGGGCTTCCCTTTTTCATGCTGCACCATGAGCATGAGAACTCAGACGCCGACTGAGCAAGGAAAGAAGACAACAAAGACCTAAACGACTCTCAGGAGAAGCTTTATTAGGAAACACCCATAAGAAAAATGATTCCTATCTGCTTTTTGAAGATGGCTGAATTCAAATTTACTTCATGTTGCAGTATTGGGATGATGTGACTGGTTTGCAGTCACTGAGGATCACGGCTGACAGCAGAATGCATTCTTTTTGCTCTGACCCTTGGCATGATGAGGCAAAACTCAGAATTAACTGTCCCTGTTTATGTTCTCACCATTGAACTTCCAGCTGTAGTACTGATGGTTCTTGTGTTTGTTTTAAAAGGGAAGGAATCACTGGGATGAGGGGTGGAAAAGATCTAGTTCAGTCCTGGCCAGCTTGGACTGTCTAATCCTCAATGAGATGCAGAGAAACAAGACTCAAGAAACAATGTTCAGAGACAGCAAGAGGAGAAGCAGGTGTCTGCAGGACTGGGCTGGGACATCAGCCTCAGTTCACCCCAGAGCCCCAGTTTCTGCTGCAGCCTGAGATACAGACACCCTCACACCAGTGCACCCCACTGCCAGTGGCACATCCCTTCTGTGGGAGCCAGGTTTGAAAGTCACACTCTGAGCATGCTCTTCCAAGTCCTGGCTGGCTGGCACAGGCCAAGCTGTCTCCTGAAATGGAAATGTGACAGCTTGCAGAAAGGCTGGGGGTGGCTGGCACTAGAAACAAGAGACAGGTCTATGCTGTCCTCAGAGCCTGACCCAACAGACTTGTCCTAGAAACACCCCCAGTCATTACAGGAGGACTCCTACTCCTTTCACATCTCTTTCTTCTTCACCCTGTTGCTCTATTACTGATTGGGCTTAAAGGCACTCATCAAGCTTCTTCCCATTTTTCCTACAATGGAAACTATGGCCACATTTAGGTGTCCTCATACCTATTTCAGCACTTCCCCTTCCACTGCTCTTCTTGCTTGCCACAGCACTGGGAACAACACTGCATTCTTCAGCAAGGGTGAAACTCAAGCCATTGCCTTCAAAACACATCAGCATTGACACAATTCCTGGTTTGCCCTCATTATATGTCGGGAGGACTGGGAAACAAGGTGTTTTGGTGGGTAAAGAAACTCACACAAACTCTGGTGAACTATAAAATATAACATCTCCTCAAATAAAGCTGTTCTCCCTACTTCGTAGGCAGCTGTCCTACTTCTTTGAAACTGTTGTGGGCACTTCCAAAATACTGTATACAAAATATTGTACTGCACTTTGGCAGCAGAACCAGCAGTTCTGTCACCCAGCTGCTGAAGGGAAGCCAGCAGCACACAGCAGCAGTCCACAGGTCAGAACTAAGCAACCCCCAGGAGACCCCATGGCAGCCCCAAGGGGCAGTGACATGAAATGCCAGGACAAGAGGTGCAAAGGGACGTCAGGAGCTGGGATGAAGCTGGGAGCACTCACAATCACCCCAGCAGGCAACAGCCACCCTGCTTACAAGGAGCTCAAGCTGCTGGAGAAGGGCATGCTGAGATCCACCCATCAGCTGAGGCTGAGATGGGGAGAGGCAAAGCAGCCCTGCGTTCTTGAACACAAAATTCAGAGAGAAGAGCCACTGGGAAAAGAAAGTAGACAGACCTGGAGGTGCAGAGGGATTCATGGGTAGCCTTTTGGGTCAGTGAACCCGTTTTGTTCACTTCATGCTCATGAATTTGTGCCTCCCCCAGGCACTGGCCAGCTCATCACCCAGTGCACTGCTGCTGTTACTGCCAAGCTCAGCTCTGCTGCAGGCAATGGTAAGCTGTACTAGTTTCCATGGAAATCAAAGACAGAAAAGCTGGTTTCCACCAAAATCACATTCAAAACACAATTTCGTCCCAAATGGATTATTTTATTATCTTTTCTCTCATTCTTCTTTTTTCCACCATGCACTACAGATGAAACTGAATTTATTTTAATGACTCAGATTTGTAAAGCACAAGTTTCATCAACAAGTCAAGCAGAAGCTGCTATTTCCATTCAGATTGGATTTCTCAAAAAAAGGCAAGTCTGAACACTTACCAGTGTAATTTTCAGCACAGAAATACCACCTCGTTCTGCCCTGGTTTTAATGACTGGTCAGTTACTGGTGAGATTTAAGGAGCATTTCTCAAACAGATGCAGATCAGTCAAAAAAGCAAAAGGCTGTTCACTTCCCTCGTGCCCCCAGGCTTCCCTTGCTCAGTGGCTCCTTTGCAACATGCTGCAGCAAAGAAACATTTTTTAACACAGCTCTGGACTGCATCACAGCTGTTTGCAAAACACCTTACAGAAACAAAGCCCTAGAAATGGGGATGGCTGCTACCTTGCACCCCACTGGGAGAGTGTTGGAAAGGCAATGCCTCTTGTCCACACATAGTTCTGGGCACAGAGTTCTCCACTGGAGAAGCAGAGCCAGAAGCCTGGCATGCTGCAAATATCCTGTTTATTTTCATAGGGCATTGTACTGCTGATTTTTTGCTACTATAGCAGCAAACCAAACACACTGAAAACAAGTTTTGTTTCAGGTAGATCTAAACATCTAATTTCAATATTTGCAGTTCTCCAGGGCTTCTCTGCTTCTGTTTAAAGTTCCCACAAGTCATGATGAAGGAATGAATCTTAGGACCCCCAAAAGGGAAGGATACAGAAGCTCTTCAGCTCCTGTCTGAACACTCACCAAGCAGCAGAGACCAAAAAGAGAAAGGATGCAGGGAGCATGGGAGGATGCTTGCCAGAGGGAAGAGCAGCAGTCAGGTTTCCAGATGCTTCTGAACTTAGAATATACTTCCAAAATGCTGAAGAAGTCCAATTAGAGGGCTAGAGATATCCCTCCTTCCACACACCCTGCAGCCCAACAGCAGAGGGTCTTCAGAATTAAGAGACATCCCCATAAGGTCTCTGCATCAAGCAAATCCCTTTTAACAAACTGCAGAAAAAGATGGTCCCTTAGCACCTAGATTTGTTACTGAATGTAGCCTGTAGAATACCTCTATTTCTAAGGAAATAATCTGCTTTGTGAGTTCTAAAATGAAGTATTTGAGTATTTTAAAAAACCCGACAAACAAGCAACAAATTCAAACGACACTCGATCTTCCTTTTTAGATACAGCATCTACTGCATTTGACTCAGCTGTAGGACTGCTGTGGACATGGTGTTTCTATGTTTTCAGCCTCCAGCAGAGAAATTACTCCCCTATAATTTTTTCCCACTTGAGGGTCTCATCCCTTTTGAGGCCCCTGTTTCTACTCCAAACTCTTCTCTTCCTTATGAATGTGTCAGACCACTGCATGTCTGACCCTATCCTCCTCAGAGGGTAACCCATCCCTCCCCCATTTCTCCTTCCCTCCCAACCCCTCAGTACATCATTTTCCTAGGCAGGACTAATAAAAGCCTTCCCAGCCATCACTACAGCCTGAGAGCCTCCTGGTCTTTGGTGGCACTTTGGTGGCCATCACTGAGGGTGTGCCTGGCAGGGCTCCAGGGACACAGCCCAGCTATGTCCTGCTACAAGAGCAGCACTAGGAGAGAAAGCCCCAACTCTTCTCCTCTTTACTGAGTTCCCACAGCACTCAAACATCAGGCAGCATGGATAAGCACTGGTTCCCCTCACACCAGCTGACTTCCAGCAGACCTTCACCCTCCTTCCCTAGACAGATGCTCTGGCACAGCTGCTTTCCGTAGAGGCAGACCCAGCTGATCCTAGCTTGAAAAAGCCTCTGCCAGGTGAACTGGCAGGCTGTTAAGCACTGATTTTAAACTCACAGTCTCCAATTTCACACTGCTGGCTGGGATTTCTTTTTTAATCTCTCTTTTTTTTTCTGCCCCTCTCTCTTTTCCCCTCTCTTTTTGTTTTAAATAATATGAGGTTAGAAAAGTTTACTAGCCTCCTTGGGGAGTCACAATATTTGAAGCTCAGAAATGTACATGCTAGGAGACATCTGTGGGTGGTGATGCTTCTTTGCCCTCAAGCCAGAAGCAGAAGAAAGGTCTTTGGGAGGCTTATGTAAAAAATAGGCAGGCTGCTAGCTTAAGGAAAACATCAAGGAGGGACTAACAAGGAAGAATTGATTCCCCACAACCCCAGCTACTTCTTTCAGCATGTAAGCCAGCCCATTAATTGCCAGGAAGGATACTTGTCTCCCCATCCAGCTGAGGAGGACTATTTCAGTCCTTTTCAACTGGTACACCATTGTATCCTAGAAGCACCTCTGCCAGCTCCAGCAGTATCCCTCCTGAGGCATCCCATGAACCCATGCAAAGAACTGGAGTATGTACATCGAGGGAACAAACCCAGTGAGAGACAGAGGAGGGGACCAGGCAAGAAAGGATGCTCCTTTGCAGAAGAGGAAGCAAAGGGGAATAAGAACAGGCTGAAACATTTATTTCAAAATGGATTTTATTCCAGGCATTAAACAGATTCTGGCACATGCTTTTTTTTGAAGAAAAAGGAAAACTAATGTGGGTTCCACATAAATTACATCTGGCAAAGTGCAACTTACAAGTGAGTGGGAAAAATAAACCTTTTGAAATCGATTTCTGTACAACAGTAGATTCAGCTCCTCTTAAATAAACCCCCATTGGATCACAGCGCAGGAAATTACATTGGATGCTCTGATACAGTAACAGATTTCTTTAAAGGTATAACCAATGCAAATGCTCTGTCTTGACAGTCTAGGGGGCTGTTTATAGTAAACAGGAAAACAAGGGTGAGCACCTGCTTGTTCTGACTGTTAAAAAGAGTCAGTTCGCTTGAAGAAATCCTAACGCACACCTGTTACAAAACGTGGCACTGCGTGGACCTTGGGGAAAAAAAGTAGAGATAACATTGTTCTTCCCTCCCTTCAGTGCAAGGGAAATGTAAAGTATGCTAACAATGAGTTTCAACAAGACTTTGTTTATTCCAGGAAGAAGTTCTGTTTGGCCACACTTGACGGCAGCCTTTTGTAATGAACCTCCTTTTCAGCAACTGCTAAAATACACTGGAAACCAAGGGCTTCCAAAGGATGGTGTGTAGGGAGGTCTATGTTGAGCTAAAGCAATGCTTTAGCTGATGGAAGAGTGAGCAGCTGGGAGGTGACCTCAGAAAACATATCCCGAAACCAGATAGAATTAAAAAATGAAACTCCAAGCCCCACGAGCAATTTGAGTTATTGACATCTAGCACATGTCCACCTTTGCCCTTTCCTCCCCCAGGCCAGGGCACCTGAAGAAGGAGAGTGTCCCATCCTCAGGAGAAGGAGAGCTGCCCCAGCTTACAGCCCAAGAAGGGTGCCAGCTCACACTCTGCCAGGAGAGCAGCAGGAAGAGAGGCACAAATCACCACAGTCCAGGAGCAGCCAGCAGCCTCCAGCACTGGAGCCAAACACGCAGTCAAGGGCAGTGGCCATCGTGCTGACAAGAGCCCTTTGAATTAGGGCTGGCCCAGAGCTTGGAGACTGTACCTAAGCAGAGCTTTTGTGCCTGCAGCAGTCAGGAGCATTGTTTGTAGAGGAGCTGGGTCCTGGCCCCAGAGTGGGCATGAAGAAGGAACTGCAAGAAAGCTGCACACACACAGTGGGAGCAGGGAGGAAGGAGGCAATACCTGGCAGAGGAGTGAACGTGCTGTTAGCTGCAGCACATAAGCTGCTGGAGAGTGAAATGGAGGGAGGTCAGATGGTCCACTTAGGCTGTGTTTTGATGAAAATGTGTAATCCTTTCACACCTCATTGTATAGGGAGCTTACAAGCAGCACCTGCTCAGTGGCCTTTCATCTGTCTTTGCATCAATATTTTTCAAGCCAGACAGGTAAGAACTTGACTGCTCCTGTGTCCTACTGCATAATGATGCTATTCTGAAAGGACCATCTCCTGCATATTCCTGTTTAAAAATGCAGTAGCTAACAGGACATCTCCCCCCTCACTGGGTCTCTGCCTGGCCCACTCTCTTTCCATTCCTAGGCTGTTTTCCTTCCTTCTCTGCCCTCTGCTGACCTCAGAGGTTGCGGCCCAAAGCATCTCTATACAGGGAAAGAGAAATCACTGCAGAGTCAGTGCCCTCATTTCCACACAGAACAGCAGCTGCACCATCCTGTAAGGATCAAAAGGAACTCCCTTTTGAGTTCTCACCATGCAGGCAGGTCATTCTTCTGGCTAATCAGTGCTCAGATGGGGATATCAAAGTGAAGGGGGAGACAGGAAAAGAGCTCCTGCCACATGATGGATTTAATTTTTTTAAACCAAGAACAAAAAACATTGTTCAGTTTTCACACTAAGCACATGCAATGTATGAAGAACATTATCTGTTCTTTTGTCAACTGTTTGGGCTAATACTAAGCTAAGAGAAGGAATTAAAAAGAGATACAAACATGATCAAAAGCAAATGGCTGTTCAGAATCCAAATAACAACCTGTTTCTTCTACACCAGATCAGAAAGGATCCAGGCAAGCAACTGCATCATCTGGTTCTCCTGTCAGGTTCTTGGGAAAGAGAGTTAGTTCACAAAATCTGTCTTTGGACAGGAGGAAAATTTAACAGATCTGGTTAGGAGAAGGTAAGGTTGTGGGGACTTTATTTATTTGAATAGGTAAACGTCCCTTAGCAGGTTTGAAAACCCACATGTGGCTAGAGCTGACTGGTAATTGGGAACAGGGCTGGGATGCTAGCTGGAGACCATCAGTGTCATTGGTATTTCCAAAACACAAAGGAGAGGTCTCTCAGGGCAGGCCTGCACTGTGGCAGCATTTGTGCAGGCGGGAAATTCAGCTTCATCAGCGAACCTCTCCCCAAGGTGAGAGGGTTGTCAAAAGTAGAGCAGCCCCAGCATTTTTGCCTTGTCTTTCTCAAAGGGAGGAGGAAAAGCAAGTAGACAGAGGGAGTGGGTGGTTTGTCATGCCAGGCTGTGTCCACAGGGGCTATGCAGAGCTGGAGAGACAAGCATGAGAACTGTGGTTGTGCCCAGCCAGCAGCAAGAAGTCTGCTATGACCTAGGGGCTGTCCCCTCTCTGTCTCCCACAGTGGGGGTGTGGGTGGGCTCCTGGCACAGGCCTGAGCCATGTGCAGCACCTCTGTCAGTGTGTGCTGCCCACACAGCTCTGTGCACCACCTTTGGTGTGGGCTGCAGTGGGCAGTGGCTGGTAGCACCAGGAAGAGCAGCCAGAGAACAGTCCCAGCTTACCCAACATCCCAAAGTGTTGGCACCTGTCTCTGACTGGCTCCACCAGAACATGGTACCCTGAACCTGCAGGCTTGGGTCACTCTTGGAGGCAGGGCTGGCCTTCTACACATAAAAAAGCTGGAAGGAAGAATTCAACAGGAAACAGTCCCTGAAACAATCCCTGGTTAGGCTGATAAAACAGACTGTCCCTTTTCAATCTCTCTTGTCAGCATTGCCCAACCTCAGCACATTTGGCTGTAGGGCAGCTACAATGGGCAGAGGAAGGAATGGGCCCACCAAAAAGAGGTGACAAACCTGCTCCCAGGATCTGCTAGTCTTTCCCAGCCTCTCCACTGACCACGAAGACTCTTCTGGCCAGTCCTCACTGAGAGACATATGTGTAAATGATGCATGATGTTAGAGCAAAAAGCCAGAGAGCTACCAACATCTGTACAAGCATAGCCTAAACTGCTGGACTGAAGGTTGTGGACTCTGGATACAGAGAAAGGAAAGGATGGGGAGAGCTGCAAAGTACTTCTGGTCACTCCAGGTATTGGGCTGGGTCCTTCTCCATCTCTAGGTGCAGCTTTGCACAGGCATCAGCTACAAAAGAGAACTTAAGACAATAGATGGGAAGATTTTGACAACTGTCCTGATCCCTCTCATCCTCAGCTTCTTCTCTGAAAAGCTCAAAAACATCAAGTGCTCAGCTGAAATGGTGGCTTACTGATGGGCACAATGAAAACATTTAGGGTCAGACGTACAAAACCATTCCTCCCTTCCTGATCCCCCTCTGTTCCCAAAGTCTCATGCACAAAGAAGCAAGGAGATCTCTGTGCTACCATCATGTTGCTTGTAGCAGCTCCCACTGTTGGCCAGGTACACCTGCTTGACAGGGGTTGGTCACCACTCTTCCAGTCTGGTTTTCCAGGCAGAGGCCGCTGACAAAGTGTTGAATGAAACTGCCTTTCATCTTCCACTTCTGTGAAAAGAAGAGAAAAAACATGATGTTACTTCCATTCCCCTGCAGAACTTGACTTCAGGTTGGGGGTAACCTCAAGTAAATTCCAACAACTGGGGAGAACGAAAATCTGGGTACGGGCAGCATCTCCAAATCACAGTTTTCCTGTACTAGTGATACCTGCAGTTAGGCAGGGGTAGGGTTTAGCTGAGTCACAGGGCTGGATACTCAGAAGCATCTGGAAGGCAAACACCACCAGTGGTTACAGCACCAAGCCTTGTCTGAATTCAAGAGGCATTTGATCAATGCTCTCAGGCATAAGATGTGACTCTTGGGATGTCCTGTGAAGGGCCAGGAACTGGACTCAGTGATCCAGATGGGTCTCTTCCAATCCAGCATATTCTGTGATTGGGTGATTCTATCAACACAAAACCCAGAAAGTAGTGGCATTTTCAAAGCATATTGTAGTCACAGTTTCCTGGCCATTCTCTGTCCTGGGCACCCAGATACATGCCAAAACTTGAAACCCTCCTATGGTTGCCTTCCAGTCCATGGAAAGCAAAGCACTGAAATGTCTCCCAACACAGAAAGCAACCTGTCCACAGAAAGCAAAAATCACACTTCCTACTGTTAGACTGGATCTCTCTCTTTTCCATTGTTCCTCATCTCTTCTTTCATCCAATTCAAAAGGTCCCATATACAACCCCTTCCTGAAGGTCCACTTTGGTCATGCTACTTATCAGGAAACAAAAACATGTCCTAACCTTGAATTTAAAATTCTGCTGGGAAAGGGCTGTACCTTCCATCCCTGCTGGGAAAAAAAAAAAAAGCCTGGGAACGCTGTGGCTGATAATGAAAAGAAAAATGTAGAAACAAGTCTGTGGATTTGGGATCTCCCAGATGAGGCAGTGCCATTCACCTCCAGGGATTTTCCCTTCATTCTTTCCAGTCACACAGATGACCCAGTTAGAATTGTGGTCTGGGTGCTCAGTCAGCAAAGAGCTTAGAAATATTATGAGGATGTTTTGGCTAAGCCATGAGACTGATGAAGATAAAGAAGCAGTTGGACAAGACTGATGGACTTCAAAGGTATGCAAAGGCAATTAAAATATTTCCTGCAATATCTGGACAATGTCAAAACCTACAAACATTTTAATTCTGGGGCAGCATAGCAAAAAGACTGCCACATGCTGTGTGGTTTAAAATATTCCGTTATGTTCACGTATTGCTGGCAGCTGTTATGTTTCTTGGAGGGCAGGGCAGTTGCAAAGCCCAGAGAAACCTGTTGCTCCTGTATCACATATTTCTTCAAGTCTAAATACCAGAGGTAGAATCAGTTTGCAATACTGCTAGCCCTGTCTGACAGGATACCACTAAAGGAGAGCTGCTTGTGCAGCAGGAAGAAGGAGGCAGAGGAATGCAGTGATGATGGACAGGAAGATACAATGCAGTCTTTGCACCACAATGCCCTCACCAGCTGCTGCACCCCACTGCCTACACAGGTCCCAGAGCCATCTGGCTCCCATCTGGCAGAAGCCTCCCTACAAAGAGCTGAGGAAGAGTTAATATCATAAAGCAGCAGCTGTAATGATGGAGTGTAAAGAAGGGGGGGTCTTCTCCCCTTGCAAGCTGTGCTCTGTGCCTAGCTGGTGCATGACAGCCTCCCCACCAGTGTCTCCTAGTGTCACAGACACCCCACTGAAGCCTTTTGACCTTCTCCAAAGCACACCTACTTCCCTGCCCTCCATTCTCCCACTTCCTCTCTGTATTTGTGAATTCTCAGTCTCCACGTTCCCCTGTGCCTGTGTGAGAGGAAGCCTGACAGCTGCCTCTCCCACACACCCCACAGCTCACCAAAGGACCCTGCTGTAAAAGAATATGCTGTTAGGAGATTTGAGATGGAGGACCAGGCCAATTACCAAGAGACACTGGTTTTTGTCTTCCCCTTTGCTGTTCAGGAGAAAACTAGCACCACTGGGGCTTGCTCACGTTATTCCTTAATGAGAGACCTGCCACTGTGGCACCTGTCCATGCTGAGCAGGTACCCACTGAGATGTCTGTAGGGAGAGTCTGCAGCAACAGGCACAGCAGGACACCAGCAAACCCTCCAGAGCACATCCAGTGCTGCTAACAGATCAATCAGCTGCTCAGTGAGTCACACCACTGGAAAGCCCAGAATGTCAAGCCACCCCAGATCCCTTTGTTCAAAATAAGGTGGGGCAAGGATGGGGAAGGGAGAGGAGGAACATGGGAAGGTGAGAGGTGAAGGTGAGGCTCATGGGGGCTGCAGGGAGGTGCCATGTATGTAGCTGTTACAAACCATACTAACAGGAGAAGCCAAAGTCAGGCTCCTCATCTGAAATGTGAATGGTATTTTCAGAATGATGAATTTTACCCTTTCTCATCAGAAACTGTGCTTTTCTGCCCTTCATGAGATACCAGAGCAACTCCTCTGACCGCACCTGAACCTTTCACAAGGCCTGACTGCAGACCCCAGGGCTACCAAAGACAGCCCAACCTCCTGCCCTGCAGGGACACATCCTGCCTCAGACCTCTCGGGAGGGCGGGCAGTAGGAACGGATGGGAACAGGAGACAGGACACTCACCTCCCCCTGCAGCCACCTCAGAAAGGAGCAATTTAGTCTGAACCAGTTGCCTGCTGACATGGTTATGGAGGGGTCCAAGGTACAAGCCCCTTCTGGGAGGGCTCAGCTTTCTCCACAGACCACAAGGGAAGCCTGGACTGATAAGTTTTAAATGACAGCAATAACAATCATCTTTACCAAAAAATAGACAGAGCAGACACCCCTCTAGCATACACATTACAGGGAGTCCTCTCTTCTACATCCAGACATTATGACTGGCCTGTACTTGGAAGGAAAGCTTTTGGAAGATACAGGCATTGCACAATCTGAAAAAATTTTGGCTTGAAAATCCTCTTTGGTCTCCCTTCCTTGTACAGATGGAGATAATACAGTTTACTGGTCAGGGTAGGTTTGGAGTGAAAATGGAGGAAGAAAAAAAAGAATCCACTTTTTCTTTGAAATACTGTGTCTTGATCCTCTTCCCCACTGTCAACCCAAAATTTCCCCCACTTTTTTGTAAATCTCTCTCTCCTTCTTTTTTATCTATCATTTCAAAGTACTTTTAGGTGGCTGAACAGGAGCATTCCATGTGCAATTACTAAGAGAAAAGTCAGAAATAGCCAGTCTTCTGCTATCCAATATAAACAAGAGCTGAAATTGTTTACACTAGTCTAATTTTTCAGGGTAATCGAAAGTTTTCTTTTAACCCCCAGTAATCCAGGCAGTCCAGGGTTTCTCTCAAAATCCTAGCTGTGAAACAGTGGAATTGGCCAAGCTCAGGAGGCACAGCTGAGAAAGCCAAATTTTGTTCATGAGGACTGAGATGCTTCAAACAGAAACGTATGGAGAGCTGATAACTAGAGTAGCCAAGGATGTTTTAAATTGTAACTGAGTGTATTTGCAGAGCCATGGGCAGCCTGAAGCTGGTCTTGAACACTAAATTTTAAATAAATGAGCAGAGACAGAGGATGGAAAAGTTCACACCAGCATCCAGCAAGCACTGTCTTCCTCTGAGCACTTAAATTTGTAAAACTAAATCACAACTAGGAGAAACTCTTGTCTCCTAAAAACTACTTTCAAGGTATGGCATATTGCCAGTATTGTTTTACCTACTTATTATCATGAAGATGCTGAGTCAGGTGCTTTCAAAATAGACAGGCTTTCACTCCTTTTCTTTTTGTATACTCGATGTAAAGTTGCATTCATCTTCAGGTAATATACACTGAGGAGTAAAGTGGGGAAAAATTCCCAGCAGCATACAAAGGGACACAGGATTTCAAATACTGTTTGTCTCACAAGAAAACTTGAGTGTCCTCATTTTCAGGCTGAGGTCACATTCCTTCAGAACATTTTAATGAAATATAGCTGTTTAATAGGATTTCTCAGCATTTCTTGTTCTGTTGGGAAATACTGTGCCAATGTTTCTCATTTTCATTCTCTTGTTTTAGTGTCTGACTCTCACTTTGCCTTCTATTTGTCCTCACTATAATACAAATTAAAACACCACTCCTACTGTCAGTCAGAGCCAAAAAACAAAGCTGAAGGCAATAATTTATTGTGCATTCAACTAAAAATGCTATTCTCCAAATAACATTATGGATAACATCCATCTGGTTTGAAATCTACTTCTGATTATGCAGAATAGCTTTTGGCTGGTCTTCTGCTAACAGTGCCAGCTGTTGCTGTTGAATGATCAACAGGATCATGTTGCCAAATAGATTTCATTTCTGGTTTCTTTCAACCCAAGGGAGTCTGACAGCACCAAAAATCATCTGAAGTGTGACTATTGTCTCATATCCTCCTGCTTGCAAAATTCTAGACTTATTTTGAGGTAATACTCTAGACACAAATCATAGTAGCCTAAGCCTCTGCTAGAGTATTACCTACATGTTAGATGGACTGTTTTTAGCACTCAAAATTAACACCAAAGTGATCTGTGCTTGGGACATGCTTAATGCAGAAGAGCTGTGTAGCATGTGCACAGCTTCAGTTTGTTTGAAAGCAGAAACCAACTTTAGGAGCTGTGTGGTGCTGTCATAATGATCTAACCAATCTACTCCAGGGACACTAAAAACCAAAGCTATCACATGTACCATTTTTGGTCAGAAATGTTGCTTTTTCATGACTCAGACACAGCCATGAAATCTATATCCAAACATGTTTCACCACAGATCTCTGATGACAGTGACAGGAAAGATGTTCAAAGCTGGATTTTCATTATGCTGCCATCTCCTTTAGGATACTGTAAGTGTGATGTGTGAGATGCATGTTGCTCAGGCTCACTCTCCTCCACTCAGATCACATACTCAGGGCTCTGGCTTGTCATTTCCAGCTCTGCAAAGTAGCTCAGGTCCCCCCCCTGCACCCTCCACTCAGCTCCCCTGACTTTCTGAGAAGCCCACTTGAAGTGAGAAGTAGATACACTCATGCACAGTTTGGAAGCACTGCTCTCCCCCAGCACTTGCACTTTGGGCTGTGAGTGTCCATGGGGAGACAGGCAAGTCTAGAGCTGCTGAGGGAATTTGTTCCCTCCAGCTTTGCTCTTTCTTGGAAATCAACCTCTCAAATATCAGGAGCAGAGAGAATGGAATAGTTTACAAGATGACTGACTTCTAGCTAATTAAAATCTAATGTCAGTGTTAACAACAATAACTGTTGTGTTTATGGAAGGAAAGAACCATAACAACATTCCCTAGGAACATAACAAACTTGAGCATTGCAAGTAGATCTGGCTTTATAAGTAGAAATCCAAATGGGAGTTTGGGACTGCAAAAAAGACCCCAACATTTAAGAGCATTTCAACCCAAATGACATTAAAAATTCAAATGGATTTCTCTCACTTCACCCCACCTTATCCCTTCAGCCACAAGGCAGTTTGGAATGGCAGCTGCAATTCAAATCAGTCTCTAATTATTTGAAATGCTTCAACAAAATCTTTGCTTAGAGTCAGTTTGTTAAATCATCTGCTAGGTCAAGTCCTTGATTTAAAGTGCAGCTTGCTCACATAAGGTAATGGAAAACAACAGCTCACACCCTGAAGTGTGTGCATGTCTTTATAATGAGTCTGTATATAATCAACACATCAAGACTCAATAAATCCTATTCCAGCAGCAGAATAAGCCTGCTTGTATTACTGTGGATTAATCTCTCTTCTGACTTCTGATACAGCTTGGAATCCATTCTCCTTGAGGGACCCTTGTCCATCCATGACAGAGGAAGCAGGGAAAGACGGCTGATTTTGGCAGCTGCTGAAGTCCTCTCTGCTGCCAGGGGGGAAAATACTGCAAGGCACATAAGGAGAAGCTAAGTGACCTAATTACACAGCAATGGGATGAGTGATTGCCAGCAAGAAAAAGGAGCAGGCAAGCACAGCCCACCTGGGATACCCTTGCAGACTAATCCAAACTCTGAGTTTTCCCAGTGTATTCATGGTGACAACTCTTCAAGGCATTTCTGCATTAACCAACCCTCCAGAGGAAAAGTCTACACAGGTTTTCCATAAATGGGCAGGACTGGATTTCAGTGCTTTCTTTCAGGAAGAACTAATTTCAAGGATTCATATAGCATTAGAAAGTACTGACGAAAGAAGATGCTGCTGAGAACTGGTCAGAGCTGAGCCTTCTTCTACCTTTGGGCTATCAAAACAACAGATGTGCCAGAAAGCACAGAGTCAGCACAGCCTTAGATACAGAAAATTTGTTCTCTCTTGGTGTAGAGGGAAGCACAGGAACTAGGAATGAAACAAGTTCAATCTGCTGTCTGCCAGTGTTGTATTGTTCTCTTTTGTGCTTTGCCCAGTTCTAATAAAAAGGCACAGCACATCTCTGTTGAGGGCACCCTAGCATTGCAGAGGCCATCCCTCACCTAGTGTTGTAAGGCAAAATGATTGATTTGTCCTGACAGATCAGGGATGCACCTCTTGGAAACAGCATAAGTCAAAGAGCTGCATTTTGTTGGGAACATTGCTGCTGTGTATTTTTCCTCTAGGGAGCAGTTCAGGTGGAACATACGGTGCTTTATGTCAGTCAGTATTTCTCAAATGAGTTGCATGCACTGTTTTAAAGGTCTGCTCACATGTCCAAAGACAGCACAAAGAACACCTTTCTCTCACTTCAAATTAAATAAACAAATGATAGCACACACCACCCTTCCCCCTAAGGTATCTCAAAGCAGTTGCTTCACCTACCTCTCTTTGGTGCTGTGCTTCATCCATGCACAGACCTGGCTGCACATAAACCTGTCCAAGAAGCAAAGCTGGGGTGCTGCTGAGCTGGAGCCAACCATGCTGCCAAGGGCCCAGACAGAGCAGACACCCACATACTGCACTTCCTGCTTGCTCACACACTCTCTCATACATCCAAGCTTATGAAACACACCAGAGAGGGAGATGCAGCAGGTGGAAAGCACTTCCCTGTGCTTTGGTAGTACTGGGTTTGCCCTTGCTGGCTGCACTGATGTAGGCACACTGGGATGGGGCAGTGAGGGCATTAGGGAGAGGTGAACTGTTACCTACCTGTCTGCTGTCTTTCTGATTGCAAGCTTCCAGTGTGATTTGAGAACCAGTAGAGAAGGAGGTAATGGCAAGACACTTGTCCTGCTGTCTAATTAAAGGGTCACTGAATATCCACTCCTTTGGAATAAGAAAAAGAAAGGTTCCATTAGGATCCCAACAGTGATCAGATGAGGGAGAGAGAGCTTTTTCTATTAGATATTTTTAAAACCTCCATTTTTTGTTCTCTTCCTATGAAAGGCTCCCTGGGAAGACTACCACAGCAGTTGTCACCTGATCAGAAGTTTATCAGAAGCTCAGGCTTGGTGCATCATAACCATTTCAAAGCCTGCAGCTGGCTCCCCTCACTGTCTGAGATACCTGATTAACCCTGGATCCCATGCAAACTCTGCTCTGCAGCTTTACAGATTCAGGCCTACAAAGCAAGGAGGACCCTGAGCCCTGACATACATGATGTGCAACTGCTTCTGCATATTTTGCATAGCAGACGTGTTCTGTAATGGGTATCTGGGACCTACGGACTGTTAAGAAAGCAAAACACATGCAAGCATATCCATATATCACCAGCATGAATAAAGGACAAGCTGATTCATTTTCTCCTTCCTCTGACTAGATGGATACCTGATCCAATCAACTGTTATTACTATACTTCCCCCCAAAGAAGAAATACAAAATACAGTAAGTTTCAGAGATTTCAAATAGTAATGACACAGAGCAATGAGTCAGGTTAAATGGCCCACTGAATGCTGGCTGCAAACTAGTTTCCAACAGTTAACAGATGTGAATATGTATTTTCTGGCATAAAATATCCTATTGTGACCCTTAACTTTCTCAAGCTGCTTCCCTGCTGCTTTCAGTCACCAAAGGAGAGTCTGAGTGCAGATCTTGAGCTGGTATAAACCATCACAGCTCCACTGCAGTTAGGAGAACTGTACCACATTACTGCCACTGGGGTCAGCTTTTTAAACTTTATTTGTGCTTTATACTGAAGCACAGCTGCAAAACAGCACAATTCAATTCATCTGCAGCTACAGCTGAGCTGGCAGAGCAAGGAATGTTTCTGATCCCATAAAAATCTCTTGCACAGCCTCAAAATGATTCTCAATGAGTCTGTCACTCCCTGAGCATTTAAGCACTACCTGTTGCCTCTGAGTGATGAAAACCTTCACATTCTATGCCTGACTGCTGAGTCTGTTGTGCCAACAGAGCTCTGAGAGATGGGCACAGCTTCTTTTTTTGCTTACTATTAAAATCATTACAGGGTCAGATTCTTCCTTCCTTCACCTCCATACCAACCCATCAAGGCCAGAGATGTGTCTTCATTCAGGTAATAAAAGGGTAGGAGCAAAGCAGCAAACTGAAGCTTGCCTTACCTGAGTGACAGGTGGATTGTTCATTGTCCCTTTACAGTTTCCCATGCCAGCCAACACATTTCCTGTAGCATCCTGTACCTGAGACTCCAGACAGTTTCCTCCTTGTCTAATAATTCCTGGAATCAACTCTTTTTCAGGAATCCTTGAAGTAAAATGACAGTTGCATGGTACTTCATACACAATCATGTCCAAAGTACTTTCACATTTATAAGGGCATAACTGGCCCCTGACTGAAACACACTCCCCTATATTTGACAGAAACTTAACAATATCATGCTATCCACTGGAAATATCTGGAGGAGGCAAAAATCAAGTGCAAACTTGGTCAGAGGACTGGTACCTTTTTGTTTCAGAAGGCATATATGGTAGGATCTTTAGGGGTTCCCTAAGCAGCTTAATGTGATGATTCTGAAATTCTGAAAGAGGCTGTTTCCAGCAAAAACCCATATCCACACAGATTTGTTCTGCTTCCTCCTCCCCCCTTTTTCAGTCTTCTCCCCAGCTGACACATATTCATTGACTCACTGGTAGGAATGCAGGAGAGAAGTGTCAAGGCCAGCCTACAGCTGGATGTTTTGGTCTGCACTCATGCTAGCCCCAGACTGAGGTGTAAAGATGTGTTGCCAGGGTGTGCTGGTTTGCACATGCCAACAACACAGCTCATCCAGGCTGCCTCCCAGCTGAGCAAGGACACAGCACTACTGAGTCCTGACCCAGGGCACGGGAAGCCACAGGGACAGCTGGTTCTGGTATTCATTAGAGCCTTCTCTGAACCACCCAAACCTCTCCACTGAGGCTGTCCAGTTCTACTTGGCTCAACTCCCTCCAGGCAGAGCATCCAATGGGCAGAGACCAAGTCAAAACTGGGAGGGTTGTAGTGCTCTGGCACTTGTCTACACCCCACACCTCTGAAAACACCACTGTTGCACATCTCCAAGGGACAGCTGTCTGGGGCAGAACAGAAGGCAGACCTTTTGCAGAGCTCTGATAATACAAGCCAGGAAAACACAGGAGGTTTCTCACCAAAAAGAAGAACAGAGAAAACCTTTTCCAAGCATAAGTCTCTCTTTTGCCCACTGCTGTCAAAGCTCATCTTCCCATTGTGACCCACCTCCCAAATCCTTCAGAGATTTCTACAAGTGAAGAACTGACTCACTTGAGCTCGGGGTAGACATTCTCCAGATACCACTGGAAGGATTTACAGTTCAGTTTGCGCCGCAGCTCCACTCGGTCTGCAACACTGGAAACACAGGGACTTTGCTGAGAATAAGGCAGTGAACAGGAGGGAGGGGAACAATGAAGACTGGCCAGGAGGTTTGAGGATAATTATGTGACTTTTTGCCATTACTCATTCTCCCAAGTTGCTGGGTCAGAGCACTAGCAGTGACCTGAGGTGAAGAGGAGGAGAGAGGCAAGTGGCAGGAAATAGAAATGGAAGACAAACACTTTCAGAGAGCTGTTCTAGAACTTCCTCTGGCTCAGAGCAAAGGTCCTATTCTGCTAAATAATACATTGCAGTAAAACTGCTGTAAGATCAGGAAAGCATTTCTGCCTCTAGGTGCTCTGTAGAAGAATACTATGAAAACTGCACAACAATCAGCTCTGCTTAAAAGGCCTATAAAGTGTTTGTGCTCAGGTACATACAGATGATTAATCTGTGTGTGCTAAAGCATGTCTCTCTCATGGCAGCAGCTCTAGGCTCAGGCTGGAGAACTGAGTCCTGGAGAACTTAATTATTTGTTCTTAAGCAGTTTGGGGGAAGAGTGCGAATATAAGGGGAGATTAACTCAGCATCTCAGTAGGTGTCTGCTCTGGCAGTCCTCCCACTGCTGATTTTGTGTGGCTTTAGCTGGCTGAAGAAGATTTCCTTTCAGCAGTCCTACTGAGCAGCAAAACCAGGAACTTTAAGCTCTAATACTACATTTGTGTGTTGGGAAGGAATTTCAACCACACCCGTGTACCTCTCCATCCTCAGCCCACAGAGGCCACTGTACATATACATGAGGTCACAAACCTCAGGGGAATGGTCTTAGATTTTAGATACACATCAAAATTGAGGGGAAGGAGGGTCCATTTTAGGCCCAATTGTCAGTGATGGTGTCAAAGGCATTTGCACACTAAAATCTAGGTTTAATGGAGGTTCACAGAGCTGTGAACAGGAAATTGCCTGAAATCAAAGTCTTATGCTCTGCTCCAGCTTTTATTCAGCCAATGCTGCCAGTAAAGTCAGTAGGAAGTCTGTGTGAACAAGAGCTGCAGATTTTGCCACTAGAACACATGAGCAATATATCCACATACAATATGCCATAGTCTGGTTTCTTCTGCTTCACAAGCAGCAGGGTTACTTGCTTTGTGGTCCCAGCCCAGCTGCTGCAGTCAGCTCAAGGACTGATAAATTAGGCAGGTGAAGCTATTTTTATGAAGATATGTAATGCACCATGATAATAAAGCACAGTGTACAGCAAGAAAAGTGACCTGGATGTCATAAATAAGTAGGAGATGCATCATTATCCTGTGCTCACAGCTACACATTTGAAATACAACCACAACTGCCAAGCCCTTACACTGATACAACAAAAGCCATTTGTTCACAGGCAGATAAAACCCAGAGAAATTCAGCACTCCTGGGATTTTTATATTTATTTGGGAGTCATAGGGGTTCGAGAGCACAGACAGCAAGCTCTCTTCTCATCCCAGGTTTGGTGTCCATCACTGATTTCTGGGTCAGAGAGAACTGTTAAGCTGATGAATCCCATGTGGCCTGAAGACAGCTTTAGCAAAGATGCTGTAAGAAGCACAGCTGTGCAGACTATGTTTCTAAATCTTACCATTGGCCATGCTCTCTCCTGCCTTACAAACCAGGCAAACTACCCTCCATTCATCAGGAAAGTGGGGAGTGCACCAAGTGCCCCTGTGCCAGCCAGCCATGCTCACTCTGGAATTCTGCATCTGCACGGGAACTCCAGATCAAGCTCGAGATAAAAGCTCACATTTCCAGAACAGCTGCATGCTCTGATAGAAGAATATTCCTGTCTATCCACTTAAAATGTCTGGGTTTTTAATTTCATTACAGATCCCTCTGGCCTTCTGGTAACAAATTATTTATGCAGTGTTATGGGGAAAAAAATAAAGTGGATTAGAAGCAAACCTCATTAGCCAGATACTCAAGCTACAACCTCCCTGGCAAGCCAGGCACTCAGAGCACCTCTGTTTCTCACACTTAGCCCCAGAGAAGACCTAAAAACTATTTCATGCTATCAGAGGGTTAACCAGAGCCCTCCTACGGAGGTCTGGGGCAGCTTACCTTCCAAAGGACTTGCCAATGGCAGATGGCCGGGCCTCATAGTAGTACTGCTTGTATTCGTCCATCCACACCTCTGCTGTGCGCTTGGTGTTCCTGCACGGGGGAGCAGAGGCTGTGCTGAGGAGAGGCTCTGCTGCAGGCACTGGGGGGCACACCCAAGGCCTGCCTGCCAGGAGGGAGTGGGGGACACTCCCAAACAGAGCAGGCAGTATGGATGGATAGAGATTGAATGTTAAGTCTGCAAAGCCTTGCAAGAACACTTTAGAAGGTAAAAATTTACCAGCCATAGTTTACCATTATTTTTTTGCACATACTTCCTCTGCAGAGACACTGGGCCTGATTGTCACCATCACACTCATTTACAGTATTCCTTTCCCCAGATTAGAATAACATTAAGGGATAATTCAGCTTGGAAAGCAGCTCTCTCTAACCTCCTGCCCAAAGCAGACTAGCTTCAGATTAGGTCATGTGGTTCAGGGTCTTGGCTGGTTGAGTTTTGCAATCTCACACGGTGGAGATTTCACCATCTCTCTGGGGCCCTGAAGCAGTGCTTAACTGCTTTCATTGTCAAGCACTTTGTCTCATCTCTTTTCTCTTCCCATCTGTCCTGCAGTAGAAGTTGTCCTCAGGGTTTACCTTAGAGCATGTACAGCTCAGAGACAACAGAGATGTCCAAGGACTGCTGATATCCAGGCATATGTCACAGCACAGCATCTGTGCATGGCCAGGGTGCCTCTCTGGCATACTGCTCCCCACCCCCCCACCAGAGACTGAGAAGGAATGAGAGACACGAATACAAACAACAGAGAAGGGAACAGGTTTTGTTCACAGAAAACAGCACCTCATCCTTCCCTTGAGAACAGATGCTCAGCCACAAGCTTCTCCCTTACCAGGCAAAAGCACAACAAAGAATTCAGACTTATTTAGAGATGCCCAGCATGTCTAAATCCTGGCCTGGCTGCCAGCAGGAGCTACCCCCCACCTACTTGATGTAAGTCAGCGCGTTGCCCTCAGGAAAGTCATAGGGATGGCGCTTCCTGAACACGTGTCCCACTCGACTGCAGGGAACGATCTCCAAGCTGCCACCACACATCCACACTCGGAAAGAGAGCTCTGGAAGAGACCCCAACAGTCATACAGCTGCAACAGTTCCAAGGAGGGCAATTTTCTTGCCCCTCTGCTCTAGGTGTATTGCCTGCAACAGCAAAATCAGGGAAAGCAATGCCATGGTGAGAGTGGAAAAGCTGTCCTCCCTTTGTTAAAATGGAGGCAACCATTGTGGCTCAGGGAATTCCAAGCCTTCTCCAGTCCTGCTCTTCTTTGGTCTCATTTCAGTGAGACACCTTTGCCTTTGACCAGGTCTTCAAGGTTGCTCAGGATGTCAGGCCCTCAGGATGGCATCTGGCAACAGACTGAAACCACTCCCACATACCCACCCCGTTTCAGACTTCTGTTACTCTCATCCCTGCACATAGGTGGAATTAAAAAGGAAGAATTTACTGTGCAAAGCAAATCATGTGAGGAAGAAAGAGAGTTTAGAAGACAAGGGGAAAGAACAGAACAAGATGAAGACACAGGGAATCCCTGTCTAGAGCTAAGTCCTCTCCCTCATACCTCTATGTTATCCACCCTACAACAGTTCCTTCTTCTCATTTTGGTTGGCTCTTTCACTAATAAAAAAACAAATAAAAAGAGGATGACTGTGTTACAGTTGCCTCTGCTAGGGGAACTGCTCAGAGCAGATACCAGTCTAATATAGCATGACTATGAAAATACAGAGAGAATCCTGCTACTTGAAGAAATCCACCCTATCCTGAAGCTAGAGTCAAGATTTTGTTAAAGGATTAGAAGAGCATGGAGCTTTGATGTACAGGCACTTATTTGCATCACAGAAGGTATGTGACCTTGCTCAAGCTTATGGGTCTGTCCTCACAAGTTTAATCACTGCCACACCAGAGGGGTTTTCCACTTTCAATTCATGTGGTGATAGGAAGAGAAGGAAGGAGGAAAATGAAAATTAGCTGGGTGGTTTGGTAGTTCTTACCAAAAGGGCTTCAGATTGTATAGACTGATTACTTCAGAAACTTTACTCAGTTGGGATCTCCCTCCAGTAATGCCTGATTTATGTGGCTCTGATGCTTAGAAATTAAAAAGAAATCCTGTATCCAGATCTAATGCATGTTTGAAAGCATGTATGCACTCTAACATCTTCTCAACCTTCATCTTTCTCGATAGCTTTCCTCCCTGCATACTGAGAGGTAGTTCAAACAGTGAGTTGCAGGGGAGGGGGAGATGGTGTATTTAATCTAGCTTCTCAGTAAAAATCCCATTTGATTAGACTGCATTTTGTAGTATTTCTTACTAGATCTTTTCTCTCCTTACTCTTACCCAGAGCTAATTATTTTCAGATTATTTTTAACAGGGAGTTACAGATTTGAAGAGAAGAAACAAATTAAAAAACCCCAAGACATAAGTTTCTGTCTGGTGATGTGTCCAGCTGACATTTGCTTTCCTGGAATGAGCTTCTGACTCACTTTGGCCTACAACAAAACCAAAACTCTCAGTCTGGCATGTGTAACTTGAAAATGACGTCCATTTCCAAAGAGAGGATTTCTCACAGCATCTTAAACAGAACCACTCTCTCATCTCATCCACAAATGAGGACCTAATTCAAACATTCCCTTCCCACTCAAAATTGTAATATTTTTCCTTTATTGGAAAACCCAGTTTTCAATTAAGTATGGTTAATGTCTTTTTTTTAAGAGGTTAAATTAACCATTCTGAATTCTTCAAGGAAAATTAATACTTTTTGTTGTCAGTTCCAGGTTGGTTTCTATCCCTCTGTTTTCAACAGAAACAGACTTGATGGAGGATGAAGGACAAGTGACAGGAGACACTAAATTTACAGAAAAACCTCACAACAAGGCAAAACTGGCAAGCCCTGTACACGTGGTTGAGTCACACACAGCCTGGCCCAGCCACTGCCAGGCTTTAGAAGAGCTATTTCAAGGAGAATGAAGCAAATTCTGTGGAGCAATTCTGTGGTTTTGATCAGCTCTTCTTGGAAGAATGGCTGTGAGCAGGCAAATAATTTACTGCTACTTATGGCAGAGAGCTCCACTGAGCACCATGCTTCTGACATACAGACCAAACTACAACACTGGGCTCCCAGGTGGGCAGAAGCAGACAGAGAAAAGCCTAAGGAAATATTCTTTCCCCATCTTTGGGGTTTGCAGCTTTTACACAGCTGCAGCTCAGAGGCTGGCAGAATGGCCAAGTGGCTGGCTTTGCAGCTGGAGCAGGGCTAGTGATGGCAAGGAGCTGAGTTTGGCTCTGCAGAGGAGTCTGAGGGACACAGGGGAGGGGATCTTCATGCCTGGGTAAAGGCTTCCTGCTACTTCTGCCACAGTGCTTAGCTGATGCTACTAGCACTGCTGAGATTCCAATGCCAGCACCATTTAATACCCCCTTTTAATATAATAAATACCATAAAACTGAATTAAGACCTGGGAAAACAGAACACTCATTATTAGGCATTTTGTTTTTAAAATGTGGTACTTTGAGAGTCTATTATCAGCTCAAAATATTACTTCCTGGTTTCAGAAAGCATTTCAGAAAGAGGCAGCTCTCCCAGCTGTGTCCAGAAAAACAAGAGTTTCCTCTTCCTAACTATTTATTTCCTTCTAATTGGTCCTCCAGGTGCTAGGAGACACCATAGACATTCTTCTTTAAAATATTTTATTTACAAATCTTTGACATTTATGGAAGCTGTAGAAACAGATTTTTTTTGCAGTGTTAGCTACAGAGAAATCTACTTAAGTTGACTACAAAAAGTAAGGGGGTTTTATCTCCTCAGCTCCACCTGCACCATTTCTAAATGAATGCCCCAAATACTTGAGGTCTCCATGAACCTCTCTTTAACACTCATCTTGCTTTTGCCATTGACACTTGATGATATTGCAGCATCCCTTCACATGGGGCAAAGAGAGATGCCTGGAATATCTGTGCCACCATCAAGTGCAAGGAGATGGGTTTAAGCACCATGCCCTAGAACAGCACAAGTGGACAAACTACACTGGGCCTCTGATTTCCTCAGATGTTTGTGATGCCCTAGCCTGCTTCCAAATGTTTGCATTCTGAATCTATTTGTAACCAAATTCCATTTACAAAGAGGCTTGTTTTATTAGGAAAAATATCTTTCTGAGCTGTCAAGCTGGGAGAGCAATTCAGACTTATCTGCAAGAGGGTAACAGCTATAAGAAGAGGCTTTAGGAGTGGCTGTCCACTTCAGAGCTGGGGCAACACAGACTGTCATGTGAAGAACTGGAGGAATATTCTCCAAAAAGAAGCAATAATTTAAGTATCAGGAGGCTCCTCTTTCTTTCTTGCACTGTGGAAGCTCCTGTATAATAGCACACACGCCTGTGGAGAGTTTAGCCCCAATCACAGATACTTTACACTGACAGAGATACAGCTCTGACCACGTCCCCAGCCTTACACTGACATGCAGATCAGATGTCTCACAAGAAGAGCTCTGGCAAGCAATGGAAGCAGTTCTGCATTAGTCTGTCATTCCCTTGAAACATCCTAAACTTACCAAAATTTTCTCCTCCCCAGATGTCCATTTGAGTATCATATTTTCCCAGGTGGTTAAACCAGGACTTGTCAATCACAAAGATGCCTCCTGCTATGACAGGGGTTCTGGAAGAGAAAACAGAAATCCAGACAAAATATGTATATGTAGCACCACAAACTTAATTTTAAAGGACAGACAATTTGTCCAGGCCTCACAAATTGTACCTCATTTAAAAGAGAAAAACAGCAGAGCTGGAACGTGAGCCTGCAGCAGGTTTCTGAGATGCCCCTCACTAGATCATCCTCATGCCTTTGCTGGATGGTCTTGCAAGCACTACCAGAGTAATGCTGTGTCTTTTGCATGTATACAAATATGCACAGTGTGAAGGAATGACGGGCACTGTTTGATGACTGTTCACCAATTAGACATGGTGTGACAGGCTGCTGCATGCACTGCTCTGCTCTTAGCAAGCTGGCTGCTTCTGGAGTGCAAACAGAGGCCCACAAATTACACAGAGGAATTAAATGGTACTTTTGTATTACAAATAGGCAGCTGTCTGCCTATACAGACAAGCACCATAACTCTTCATACCAGGATTTGTTACATTCTACATATCTCAGAGCTGTGTACCCTGCAGCGAGGCTGGCAACAACTATTCCAGCCAACAGAATCTCTTTTGTCCATGGACATGCAGATTTAGCAGATGAGAGTGATTCTATGCCCACATTACTACCTAAGAGTCAGTTCTCTGATCTGCTTTTCACATGCTGGATGACTGTTTATCTGCTTCATTCCTGAGGTTTTCATCTGAAAGGTGGAGGTAATTAAAAAACCCCAAAGTGATTTCTGAGGCATTCAGAGTGTTGATTTAGGGAGACCACAAGAACAAACACACAGAAGAAGAGGTGGCTTGTAGAGGTGGTGTGCATGACAGTACATAATCACTATTCTTACAATATTCAGAGAGCAGTTTTCTCACACTTAGGGTATAGACCTCAATGTATTCAGAAATAATATGAAGAGTTTGTCACTATCAAGGGAATGCTGTTGGCATTTTGTCCTCAGCAAGGCAGTCCCTGAACCCTCCTTGCCACACTGGTGAAGGCTTAGTAAAGGCCTTTGGAGGAGTGTACCCTGTCCATCAGAGTGTACCTTATAGACTGAGTTGGGTCTGTTCTGGACATCTTCTGCTCTATAGGAATCTGTTCCCACTTAAAGTGAAGGCTCCAGTCAAACCCTGAAAAGGAAAAAGATATGCCAAACTGGTTTTCTCATTGTAAAAACAGTATTACTAGCTTCAGTGGTAGTCTCCACCTTTATATCACAGGCTATCCCTGTGTTCCTTCCCTGACCTCCCTCACAGTCTACCCAAAATGACAATTGTCTCTCCCAATGCAGACACCCCCAGCTTTTGTCTTGGCACCATCATTCCTTACTATTACAGATCTCTCCTCAATTTCACTCCACACCTTCAGGAGGGTGTTGTCAGTCTGAGATGTAATTGTATTCTGGCCAGTTTGTCTTACCAAAGGCAAACCCTGTCTGCCAGAGTTACGAGGCTTTAATAAAGGACTCTGTGGGATGTGATATGATCTGTGAACAAAGGCCTGCAGATCATTGTAACCACCACGTCTTTCAACACCGCCATGTCCTTATAGATGGCCTGTGGTGGATAGTAGAGCCCAGCACAGTTACTAACTTTATACCATTGGTAAGGGTGGCCAAAGAACAGGCAGCCTTTAGCTGGCAAGCAGTGCAGGAGTGGGCCCCAGCCATAAAAGATGTAGAAGGGCACCAGGAAGGGTGGACACACAACAGCTGCAGGGGATTCAGCTGTGAGGAGAGAGGTGTAAATGCTTTTCAGAAAATGCCACGAGATATCCTGGCAGATCAAAGCAGCAACTGGAAGTGCCTGTCAGACTATGGTGTGCATGTAGCAGAGTAAGGACATGGTGAGATATTTAATCAATTAACTAAGTCCTGAAACTGCTAAATATTGTGACAGTGACTCAAGGTCCAGACGAAAATACTAGTTGAGTTTTGTTCTAACTCCTCAAGAGATCTGACTTTGCAAGTTGCAGAGAAAAAGGGACAGACAATGAGTCAGGAAAGATCATCACTCTGTTTTCTTGGAAAGCTGAAGAGAACACAACTTATTTTTCATGCACCATCCTTCAGGTCTAACTTACATAAGCCATTCATTATACCCACCTCCCCTCAAATCTGCTGATGCTGCCAGGTAGGCAAAATTATCCAGGCTGATAACATCGATGATTGGACTCACCACTCGGGTATAATCCTGAGGGAGAGAGAGAAAGGGGGAGAAAAAGGAGTCAGGCTTTCTTCAATGTCCAGCAAAGCTGCCAGAGATCAGGAAACACAAAGCTGCACGTTCAAATCTTTGTCTGGTTTCTCCAATATGGTTCTGGTAGCTGTGCAAGGGACCTGTGGCCACTACATCCAAACATGGAGATGGTGGGTACTAGCCAGCTGCACTCCATGGATGTGGGGAATGGACCCAGACTCCAACAGCCAGGAATGCTGCTAAGAAACAGCTCTTTATTTCCTGCCCAAGTCACAGGGCATGAATCACTGTCCCAAGGGTTTTGTGCTTGCTTTTGGTATCTATTGACAGCATACCTTCTGCTCAGTCATCCTTGAATTAACCGAGTATCATCAGCCTAGAAATTATCAAACCCCTAATAAAGCATCTTCCTAAGAAGTGCTATGAATCAAGACCCCCCATTTAAGATTCATAGTACAAACTTTATAATACATATAGCACATTATATACATTATAACATCAAGATGTTGTAAGTACTTTATTGCCATTAAGGCATATAGACATTTACAGTTTTCTTCTGCAATCCTTTTAGCAAGTAGAAGTTGAACAATTTTTCAACATCATGAGACAGGCCATTAAAGACAGTGTTGTGACAGCTGACACATAAGATGAAACTGAGCTGGCAATGCCAGCACCTTGTTATTGGACAGCTGCCAGCATCCATGCCTTTCCTATCAAACATTCATTTTGTGCCTTGCAATAGCTCCTCATGATGTATCACACTTGGCTAGGATGGGACATCCTTGGTAAGAGCTACCATTCATGTTTTCTCCCCTCTGAGCTGTGATGGCTGCGCAGCCAGAGTGTGTCTGCCCAGCTTGAGACCCCAGCATCCACCTGGCAGGCTGGTGTGCCAGCCACTACCCCAACCACTTAGTGCCAGAACTGGCTAGGGCAACACTGGAATCTGAAATAAAGATGCACATCAGAAATGTAGGAAGTAGGTCAGAAATAGGTTGACTTGAAATCTGCTCACTAAAAATTTGTGTACTAGAGTTAGCACACAGGCTTTTGCTATTTAGATCCTTCCCTGAAGAAGTGAGTGAGGTTCTTTTATGCTTAGGGACCTCGAAGCTGGTGCTGTGGCTTGACTTAAATACCAATAAATAAAGTAAACATTTATGGACTTTATTGAAAAAGAATAAAAAGCAGAAGCTTTTAATTCATCATTTCTGAAGTTTCAGCTTCTTTGCTCCTTCATATTAAGCTAATCAGACATGCTTACAATGCATCATTAAAGCCTCCACCCCTTCTCCTGAAGCCCATTACTTCATAGGATTCTCCTTTCAGAGGGGAACAATCACAGCCACTTGCAAGCATGGCTTCTCCCATCACCTCTCCCCTGCCTCTTCTTACAGCAGAGCTGTATGATCTCCCCCTCTAGCTCTACAGTGCAGTCAGGGTGACAGCTGCTAATATTTCCGCCTCATTTTCACTCTTCCAGCCTTATATCAATCCTTTGCCAAGTGAACCATCAAAGGGACATCCCTGCACTCACAGACAGCTTCTCTGTGCTAGGAAGCTGCCTGCATGCAGGTGATGTATGTTGGCAGCTCAGTGGGAACATTAATGGAAGGAAAATTTTGGCAGTGACAAGGCAGAGGGGAGGGTCCAGCAGCAAGGGAGATGGAAACCATGGAAAAGTTGCACAATGTATGTGCCTAAGGGGCTGGCTACATACAGGTGAACAGGACTAGGAAGGACAACACCTCCAGGAGACTAAAGCTAACAGTTGGTGGTTCCAGCATTCACTATTGCATCCCATCACTCTGCACCTCCTGCCTTGCCACACTGGCAGAACAGAATCCCATCAGGGATCCCTTGCCCATCTAGCTCAGGCTGTACCTTGCTCTGTACCAGCCTGCCCGAGGAGCACCTTGGCAGGCCTTGCTCTCACCCGTTCTGCTGATGGCATGTGAGGGCAGAGGATCCAGCAGCACAGGACAGGCCAGCTGCAGCCACGCCAGGGCAGGACACGGTGCTCACCTCTTTCACCCTCTGAAGCATTGGCTGCAGCCACTCGCTGTTGACCTCACAGTGACTGTCCAGGAAGGTGAGGATGTCAGCAGCTGCCACTTCGGCTCCTCGCACCCGAGAGCGAATCAGCCCTACGAGGAGACAAGGAAAGCAAAGCAGCAGGAAGGTCAGGAAGACAAACTGTTGAGCCTCCTTCAGAAAGATACTTTGTGTGGCCCTTACAGGGGAAGAGCAGGTGACTCCCCTGTATCACATCTCTCCAGGAGCAGAGAGCAGCTTTAGCAGGGCAAACCCTGGGGACAGCCAGAGGAGCCCTCCAAGAACACAATGAATGACCTCTCCTGTCACTCCTGTTCATGACACAGAACTTTCACCTGGTTCCTTGCTCCTCCCTTCCAGTCCTTCCCACACATACCTGGCTGCTGCCTGCTCACTCTCTCCCACTGAGCACCCTGCTGCCTCCATCACTAATTCCCCATGGCCAAAGTCTGTTCTCTGCTTTTTGCTTTCCTTACTGCTTATCTGCTTTATTCCTATTTGTCCTTTATTCTGCCCTGCAGAGATACCAGCTTGGCTCTCAGATGACTCCTTATTTTCTCACAGACCATCCTACTATGTGGGATGCTCTTTGTGAACTAAACAGTGATTCCTCCTAGATCCTCGCTCCAAACCTGCTGTGCACTGACAGCTTTAGAAATAAGCCAGCACATGTGAGTCAAACTAAAGAGCAGCTGGCAAAGTCAGAGTCATTTATGCACGTAGGAGATGCAAGAAAAAACTTTCCTTAATTGTATCTCTTTATGATGGATATATGATTGTTTTCCCTTCTCTCATGTCTCCCACACAGCTTGTTCTCTTGCACTTGAAAGTGCAAGAGTTAGCTTGAGTTTAAAAGGACAAGGCTTACATCTATGTCTTTATTCATAAAGATCTTAAAATGTGGTCTTTGTTCTAGCCAGGCCTCTGGACACCACTTATCATTATTTAAGTATTACATGAGATCCCTGAAGCCTGAGAGTTGATAAGTTGTGTTCTTCCTCCACAGAGCTTCCAAATGTTTATACTGAAAAAACAAACTGTAACTGTAAGAACCAAGGTGTAAGCAGCTGGCAGGAAACCAGGGTCATGTGGAAAAATAGGCAAAATCTTTGCACTTAGAAAGCTTTCCACACTCACCTTCTCGACGGGTGTTTCGTAGACACTTGACTTTTGGGATCTTGGTAAGGAGCTGGCAGTCCTCAGCTTGGGGAAGGCAAAAAAGACATTTGGCACACATGCATGAATTATTTGGCTTCAACAGAGAGCCCCAATTAACTGTCCTCCTGCTTCTCCATAGGAGGGGAAGTTCTGCTTCCACTTAACATCACATTAATCAGCCTGATGGCCTTAATCCTGTTGTCTATAGAGTTCACAGAAGAGCACTGCTGCTTGCTGTCCTCCTCAGGCAGCTGAGCCCCTGCTTCCCAGTCCCCTGAGCAGCCAGGCCTCCATCTCCCCTGCTCAGCATTTCACAAGAACAATAGGGCATGTGCTGGCAGTGTGGCACTGGGCACTAATGAAATGGAGGGAACACAGGGAAGCAGGACTGCAAATCACCAAAGTGCCACAGAAAAGAGAGTTCTGTAACATGAAGTGATCTTTTCTGCTCTCTTTGCCTTTTCTGCCTTTGCCAGTGGATCATCTGGGCATTTCCTGCCATTTGTTCTCAGGGCAGTTTCCACTTGATTTTATTTAATAAAGGCCACTGGGATGCAACCCACTTCCTTGGAGACACCATCACATTGACACATGGATGCCTGACCAAGGGCTTTGCTGGCAGCTTGCCACAAACTCCTGGCATCCCTCATTTACATTACCCAGGGAAGATCAGGGAGAGGAACAGTTACCTGTTCCAGCCAGGTACCAATGAGCACCGAGTCTTTAGCTCTCAGTCATCCTCTCTCTATTCCTGCCCTAGCAGACATCATAGAAATAGCAATTTCTGACTTGCTCTTTTTTCTTGCTCCACCAAATTCACCCCAGTTCCCATGTTTATTCCATATTCCTTTTCATGTCTCATGCCCCCTCCTTCCTGTCATCTTCCCACAGACTGAGCACTCTGGGGAGAATGCAAAGGCCCTTAGCCGAAGTGCACCTCTTAGCAGGTTCCCGTACAGGCATTTCCATTCTCAAGGATACTGCAATCTGAAATACTGCTCTTACATTGGCACTTTGGCAGATGCTGCATCATCCAAGGGAAGTGGCAGGTGCTCTGAATTATAGAGCACCAAGATTTTGCTGCCACTCTGCTGCAAGGGAAGGCAATGCTCTTATCTTGGCCAAGTCACGACTTCAGGTATGAGAATCCTTATTAAGTCATTCACTCTGCAGGAGTGGAGCACTGTAGCTACTTGCCAGAGATGACAGACTCTCAGTATATTTGGAGAAACAGAGGCAGGTATTAAAGCAAAGTGTCAGACCTCATCACATGCTGAAGTGCCTCCATGAAGGTGTCTCAGGGATGTGGCTACATCCACAAATACCCAGCTGCCAGTGAAAAAATAAGGGCTGTGATAGCATGGGGCCTTTTAAAACTTTTTCTATTTACTGATGAGCCTAAATGGGAGTTTCTGTTCGAACCCTGTGCAGAATAGGCACTAGAAATCCATCAGTGTTGATCTGGAACACTTTGCCCATTAAGAAGTGGATTTTTAGGTGCAGAATGTGGAACACTTGGATTTGTTTGTTGGAAGTGCTCAGAAACACTGATCTTAAACAGCTGAGCACAGCTCAATACTTATTCAAATCACACTGTAAGGCCCTCAGAAACTTAAATCCCTCATCTCAGCATCCACCTTTAAATTTTTTTTTTGTGGCCAAAGCTATGTAAGTATTTTGCTGCAAAATCAAAATAGCATTGCTTCCTTACCTCAGCAGGCCAAGGTGGGCATTTGCAGCTATCTGTAAAGTGTTCTGAAGGAGTAATTATCGATTATTATAAATGGCACATAACCAGATTGTCCCTGAATCTAGAACACATCATGGGGGAAGCAAGAAGTCTTCTATCCCCACCACCTCACAACTACTACACAACAGCCAGGAGCAAGAACAACTGTACAGATGGAAAGACTCCAGAGCCTCCAGTCTGCAGGTCTGGTGGCACTGATGCAGTAGACACTCCATCCTTGTGCCAAGCTGCAGAAGAAGGTATGATACTGTCCAAAACAATAACTCTTCCACAGCTTCCCACAGGGACACCTGGGATGCCAGGCACATGGAGGCAGACAGCCAGTCAGTCTCTCCTTGGCCTGCCTGCAGGACCCCAGGCAGCAATTTTCTGTAGGTTCCACTGCATCCTCTTCTTGTCTCTTGGTCTGCAATTACCTGCTCTGCTCATGTACACCATTGCTACATATATTCTGTGCTAAAGGGCTCACCAAATGGTGCATAATGAACCTCAACAGAGATCTCCAGCAACCTAGCAAAAAACTGCCATACTGACAGAAAAGGAAGACCCAATGGAAAAGAAAATAGAGGAAGAAGCTCTGGCCTCTGCCATGCGTGGACATTGAACAGAAACACAGAAAGACTTACTTTCTTATCTTTTCCTCCTGCATACAGATAAGAGGGAATCTGTGGGGGAGGGGGACTCAACAGACCAAAGGAAAAGCAGGAAAACAGAAGGGAAGAAATAAGAGTAGAGGAAATAGGTCCAAACTTACGATCTGAGCTGAAGTCATCTACCAAAATGATCTCCTGGATGAGACTGGGAGGGGTGCGGTTCAGAACACTGCAGGGACCCAGGAAAGAAAAAGCCACTTCGTGAGCTGCCATAATAACAACAACGTCAGGACTGATAGAAATCTGCTGTGCTGTGCTTTACAGCAGGAATACCAAACTCCAGTCAAGTGGAAGCAGTGAGCTTGCCCTTGTAACTGTCCATTGGCAGGCCCAAACTGCAAGTGAGAATATCCCAGTGAGCTATGGCATCTCAGCCAGACCTTACAGGGACCCACAGCCAGGAGCTGTGAGACTTGCTGGGGCACTCAGCCAAGGATGCTGCAGCATGCTCTCTGCCCCTAAACAGAGGTGAAAGGGAGAGCACTACCTGCCCCGAGGCAGCCTGATGGCCATTCCCATCTGCCAGGCTCTGGCCAAAAGCCATCACTGCTGGAAGGCACAAAGAGCTGCCACTTTCCCCAGCAAGGAGCTCTCTCTCAGTGCAACAGGTGAGACCTGCTCAGGCTTTCTCACCGATTCCCTTCTTTGGAAGGAAATATTGCCAATAGTCTGGATTTGGATTTTTTCCCCCTCTTTTGCTTGTTATCTGTCTTTCAAACCAGCACCTCCTTTCCTCAGGTTGGTTGCACCATACCATGTAACACCCTCAGATCTGCAGTGATTTTCCACCTGCAGGACACATACAAGGAAGGCAGATAAAAGCTTCTGCCCTCCTCAGAGGTCAAAGTATTCTGGTACCCTGGAGTCTGAGCAGTTCAGTTCTGACTTCTTTATCAGTCTCAGTCATTTAAAATGCTTCAACTCATTTTCCATGAACTTCTTCAAGTCTTTCTTTCGGCTTTACTACCATGACACAGCAAATTCCCCCTTCAAGCCTCCTCCAATGCCTCTATGCACAGGCAGGTCCTCATTGATTTCAACAAGTTTGCTCACTAATGCTTAGGCAGTCCCATGAAGAGGGCAGTTATGCAAATTTTAATACTAAAACCAGAGGCAGACACTGTCCTCCTAGTTCTAGCAACCTGTCTCATTTCAGTGGCACCTGTTCTTTTGAGCAATAGTGGAGAAGAATTTCTGACTTTTTTTCTCTTTTGTATTTGTTGTTGTTTTTTATATAGGAAGTAGCAACAAGAATAGTCCCATATTCCCAGGAATGAAGGTGTAGAGAAATAAATTACCATCTTGTTAAGTAACATCACTGATGGCTTTGCATACAGAGCCAAACTTTGCTCAGTTTGGAAGAGTCTTCTGCTTTCTCACACAGCAAAATTCTGCCTGTTCTGCTGCTCAGTATCACATCCCACTCTATTTCAGATTCACATTGCTGTATACGCCTCTGATAGTATTTGTATTTTGAGCTTACATGTCCCTAGATGACTGAGCTTGCATTTTCCAAAGCTGAATCTCATTAGCTGCCCTTGGCTCCTGTCTCTCTGGATCCTCTAGTATGGTGGGGTGGGAGGTGGGGGGAAGTTCCTCTGCCATTCTAAGTGCAGTTTCTCTCAGCACAACCACCATCTGCATATTTCACAGACAAGGTTGCCCTGCATTGAAATCCTTGTCTGTGCAAACACAGTTCAAAACAACCCAGACAGACTTCAGTATAATGGCTGTAAAATGGTATTCTACACCTTCTTCCACTAGCTTGACAATTGGAAATGCTCACATTTTCTCCACAAGTTTCAGCTCTTTCAACTCAACGTAACTGGGAAAAAAACCCATTTTTTTTCTCTCTTCTTTACCTGTCCTCTGATTCCCCAGCAGAGAGAACAACTCCCTTGAGGAGTTCACAGATCATTGTACAGTGGTCTGTTCTTCTCTCAGCTCTGCAATAAATTGCTGTGGATCCTTAGGAAAGGTACTTAATCTTCTTTGCACTTTGTTGTCCCTGTCTTTTTAACAAAGAGCACAGTAATCCTAATATTTCCCCTCACTGAGGTGCAGAGACTGCCATGACAATCACTTTTAGGCACAAAAATGTATTATTAGAATCCCAAAATCCAAATGGCAATTGCCTTTTACATCAGAAACATGGACTGTTCCCCCTTTATCTCACAAATTCCCTCCCTACTTTGCCTTTTCTCACACATTCCTTTTTCTTTCAGTATCAGTCCTTACTCTCTTGCATGAACATGACATCAGCACTGCCAATGAGTTTCTCCCCTCTGTCCATCCCCCCTCAGTTCACAGATAATCTTGTTTATTATGGATGTTAGCAGAAGAGTATGTTTTTTCCCTTTTCTCTAAAGTAATATCCTTTTTTGCCATTATTTAAATTGTCATTATAATGAGATGCTACACCAAATGCTTCAGCACTACAACAGCATCCTCTTAATCAGAATTTTTATAGGCTCTCTGCATAGGTACTGAACCACTGACAGCTGTTCAAATCCATTGACTTAGAGCCTGACAATTCACCTTAACAAAACCAAACAGTCCCTGCAATAATAACTGAAATAAAAAAGAGAGAAAGAGGGACCAAACAACAAAGCACTTGACTTTTTCTTCTGCAAGAATGGTCATGGCAGCAGAAGTGATGGTATGGCTTAATGATTAATCATGCATAGACATCAATCACATAAAATGTCTTTTGAGTGACAGTTGTTTCTGAAGGAGAACAGGATGCCAAGCAAGTGACTGATTTGAGAGTGACAGCTATGTCCTAGCAAGGAAAAGAGATCAAAGCAGGCAAGCAGCTCTTGACTGACACACATCTCCTGCAGGACTCAGGATGCCAGACACAAGGCGTTTGAACTGGCATGTTCACAGGTTTTCTCTGATAGCCTATTTCCCTTTTCTTTTCCCCCTATTCCCCTTCTTAGTCACTTGCTGGATATTTTTAACCAGTTGTCTCCCTCTACACTGAAAACATATGGCTGGAGCCCACACTAGAAGGCAGGTATGCAGCCCATGCTGCCTCTGAAGACCAGGAGGGACAGGCAACAGGGTGCTTGAGGGAATGTTATTCCTCCTCTATTTCATACACAAACAGCCCTCTCCCTCATACACAAACATTTCTCCCATCCTCAAGGAGCAACACCAGCACATCATTCCTGTTACCTCTCCCAGCAGAGATCCCAGAGACAGGAGGGAGAAGGAGGCAACTGCTGAGCTGCCAGAGGTGTTTAAGTCCATGTGTTCACACGTGCATGTGGGGTTAGCAAGAAGGGTATGAAGATCAGGATCTAGCCCCTACAGCTGCCAGGTTTAGATCACCCTGAAATAAGGGTGATGCAGGAGTATCATCCCTGGGACACTTCCCAAGATCTTTTGGTACCAGCATTGCCACTTTGTTGAGTTACCTTGCAGTAAGCCAGTATCTGGCTCAGGGGAGCACATTGGGGCTTCCTCTGGGTTTAGGATCAGTTCAGTCCCAGTGGCCTTTTCATGTATTTCATTCTAGAATTTCCTAAAGTCTTATGGCTGGTTTTTGAGTGCCCAAATTCAGACACTCAAAAGCCACACTTGCAAAGATCTCACGCATGAAAACTTCAACTGGTAATACAATTTCTACTCACCTCAAAAGATTAGGCCTCTAAAAATGTTTTCAGACAGAGAAAATTTTGCTTTTAGTGCTGCTCATTTCTATCAGTTTTCCTCCTTCATACCAATTTCTCTTACAGCATCCCCATAGTGTAATCATGATAACTGAATTTGGGAAAAGGCCCATAATAACAGTGAAATAATATTTAACTTCCACCAGATGCATCTCAAATGGTTCATTCCAATTATCTAAATAATCATGCTCTACCTGGTTTAAGAAAGCTCTTACAGATATAGAAATAATGACAAGTTACAAGCCTGACTAGTCAGCAGGTGAGCAGGCAGTGCAATTTTATGCTTCCTGTTGGTTAATATCACTGTGGTCCTCAGCAGACTCACAGCCAGGTCATAAACCCAACAGAACAGAACAGAACAGTCCTGTCCCTTTGATACTTGACTTATCCCAAAGTGCCAGGGATGCAAAGTAATTACATAGCACTGGTGCACTGACTGTGTATGTGACTTGAGCAACAATTACACCCACAGCAGTAATTCAGCCTGGCACATTCAGATGAGTTCTGCTCAAAGACAGGACTCTCAGCCTACAGAAGAGGCCCTGAAGAGCTCTGTCAAATCCCTCTATAACATTAGTGTCAACCTGCAAGTCAGACTTATGTCTATGCCTCTTCTAGCAGTGCAGCCATGACCTGAGCCTTTACCTCTGTGTATGGCTGTCAAACCTTCAGTGCTCAAAGACAAGGCTACTAGCCAGTGCTTGGTTGTGTGGCACTGCAAATACTGTAGAGCTCAAGAAGAACTCAGCCTTTGGGATCTCTCATGAGACAGGCATCAACTATTGACACTTCTGACATGATTTAAGGAAGGATCACATGCACTGGCTGTAAACCATCTGGCAATGAAGGCTCCAGCTGTAGCCAGAGGTCTGGGAGGAAATTCCATCCACTACACCATTCATAACAGAGTGCAGCCAGTTCCTCACAAGAGCACCCCTCCAGTGGCAGCAGGATTGCAGGGACCAAGCTGAACAGATGGGTCACCCATTTTTCAAGGTCTTTGTTGGGGGCTCTGGTTGCAGGAGACCATATCTGAGAAACTGGCAATATCACATCTTAAGTGCTGTGTCTAGTTCTGGGACAAGAAAAAGTGGGACATGCTGAAACAGGCTGAGAGAAGGACCATTAAGATAATTAAGGGACTGGAGCATCCCATGTATGAGGTGAGATTGAGAGAGTTGGGATCGTTTGGCCTTGAGAAGAAAATGCTCAGAGAGTTTGCTGAGTCTTCATCCTTGGAGATACTGAAAACTCACCAGGCACAGCCCTGAGCAGCCTACTCCAGCTGACCTTGCTCTGAGGAAGCCTGGCCTGTTCAGGCACCAGTGACACTTGTCTGCTCATCAGTACACATCACTTCCATGGGATCTGGATATCCATCTCTCTCTCTCTCTGTGTAACACTCAGCTCTGAATACCATCTCCTCCTCATTTGAACTATCATGGCATCTGGCTATTTGACTGGCCACCTTGAAATTTTCTTAAGGATCCTACTACCATGGTTTCTTGGCACCTATTTACTGTCTGACCTATGACTGAAGAGGAAGAAATCTCCAGCTGCCCCAGTAGCACCATGATTCCAAACAAGTCTGCTCATTTTCTGGACAGTGACTCTGTAGAACTCATTGTATGGTTCAAATGAAAAGAAAATGACAGAAATAAAATACAAAATGTGTCAATGCAATATATACAGGTCTCTGGAAAAACAACAGCACCAAACTTTGCAGGCAGAAACCCAGCCTTCTAGACATGAGGCCAACTTGAAAAAGCCTGCTCTTTATTCACATAGCACATTTCTTTAAGTCCACAGGACCTGTCAAGGGAAGAAGTGGCAATGATGAATAATGCATTCCTGTTAGTGATACCATCAGCTCAAACTGCTACACAGACAATTCACTCTTCCTTCGGCCTCAACAGGCTCTCCCTGGGCCTGCTTGCAGGCTTCAGAGACCCTTTGAAAAATTACTTAATAAGTCAGAGAAGCCAGGGGGCATTATTTTCTGTGGAAACTAAAAGGAAAAGAGCCTCCTTGGGTTCTGTGGGGGTGATGGAAGAGGGCAGTGAAGGAGCAGCTGGAACATTGCATTATGGCACAGATGACTGCAAGCTTCAATCTATTTGGGGATGCTGACGGGCCCTATGACGCTTATTTACTTAGCTAGATGTGGCCACTGCTGATACTCAGATATGAGGAGACACTGGTACAAGACAGCAAGTGTCCTGCAGGCTCAGCAGGGGCTGTGTGCACAGCCCCAGGGAGCACCTGCTGGGCCATCAGGTTCAGCAACTGTTTGCCAGCAAGGGACCTTGAGCAAGGGCTCAGTCTCCACAAGACTTGTCCACCACTCTGTGCTCCAGAGACTTGCAAGCTGTGCTCCTGCCTGCACTGAGCCACCCTCAGCTCCTATGAGGTGGCCTAGCAGGGAGCTGGCTGTTTATTTCTGTTTATGGAACACAGGCCCTCCCAAGCCTCCACCCCTCAGCTGCACCTAGCAACACACAGTATTTTCTTTTGTTCCCCCTCACTCCTCCAAACCAAGCTCACACAGACTGTTCTCACCTGCAAATGCAGGCCCAGCTGCCCCTACCTGCTGCTCATGACTTCCCTGATTGGAGCCATACAGTGGCTAACTGCAGATATGCTCTGAATTTGAAGATATGCCCACAATGCCAATCCAACCCTGGCCTGTCCTAGTGGGCCAGCTTGAGAGTAGAAGGCTATCACTCGGGGAACTGCAGCCACCCTGCTTGTCTAGGTGCTGGGAAATGCCTAATTTCCCAGCAGAGCACTTGCAGCTCTGCCCTGCTGGCCCAGCAGCCCAGCTGAACTCACCTCTTCACCGTGCGGAGCAGGGTAGATCGCGCCTCGTTGTGGAAGGTGATGATGAGACTGGTGGCTGGCAAGTCACTGTCATAGTGTACAGAGGTGCACCTGCAGCACAGGAGAGCAAAGGTGTGGGACAAACAGTACCCAGCAGCAGCCACTGCAGCACTGCACCTGGAATTTCTAAAAGAGCGTGATATGCTAAAATCAGAATCCACACAGCTGAGCTGCAGCAAGGGAGGACTCAGCAGCCCCTGCACCAAGGCTGGCAGAGCTTAAAAATAACTGTGCCTATTGAAAAGCAACATTTGGAGGCTGTGATACCTGAACTCACAGAGCTGCACGCTAAGGAGGCCAAATGGGTTTTACAGTGAACTAAATTTCAACACTGTGGATTCTAGTCCCTAGATTTACCTGTGACTCACATCAAATCTTGTTTATTCATGCACAGGACATGCACATGCTAAGGATGCATGGAGCTGGTACATCCAGGCATTGCTGCATAAAGCACTTCAAATTCTTTGAACACCAAACTTCACAGAAAGGAAAACACTAGCTAGTGCTGTGATCTGAGTTGGGAGTTGCTGAGGCTCAACACTAATGGACCCACTGGCAACGAAGAGCAATTCCTTCTATCTTCTCATCTGACTTTGTAATGCTGGGAACATACATACATTCTCACACTCAGAACCAAGGATTATCTTCCACCAGGCTGCTTCTCCCTGTGGAGAACAAAGTTTCTGTGAGGGGAACACCTCACAGATGTGAATCCTGAATCCAGTTCTGGCAGATGCTAAGTATGGCAGATTTGGGCTGCCCTGCTCCTCCAAAGTGCCTGCCTTCTTAACTTCCAGACAGTATCAAACTGCAGTCAGTCTGCTCTAATTTCCTGTCTGATGAAGAGCCCACACCTACTTTTAACAACTCAAGGCTTTGCATAGACTGAATCCCCATCCTGAGAAGGAATACAATTCACTTCTTAAGACCCACTGCTTGTAACTCCACATTTACATATTATTCTTTTATGACAATTGCTAAACTGCTACTGGTTTTATCATCACTTTCAATCCTACTGGTTTATGATTTTTCATTGCAATGTTTTACTATTGGAGCAGCAGCTTCATACAGCAATTTTCAAACATACAGAGAAACCTTGATAAAGACTAAAGTGGAAAACGTGAGAACAGACCTGAGACAGACCATATTTATTATTGTTTCAACATAACTCCATGATGTAATGCACACAAAATGTGTTAAGGAATCAGGAAGTGGAAAAGCATAAGAGGCTGATGTATGTGTTATTTGGGGAAGTTTTCCCAAGATTTCAGCATTACTACAGCATCACAGAGAACAAGGACAAGGTTTGTGGTTGGAAGTTGACCCTCTCTTTGCTTTGGATCAAAGAAACACCTACATGCTAAATCAGACGGAACTTGTAGGATGTGGAGTCAAGTATGTCCACACTCTGCTTGGGTCTCTGAAGAAAAACTGATATGTTAGTGACCTACACACTCCCTCATTCCTTAAACAAAGAGCCAGGTCCACAATCTAACTTGTATCAGCTGAAGTAAGTCTTCATGCTGAGTTGCCATCCTAGCAACTATTCCAATATTGTTATAACATAAGATACTCAAACACAGATTGCTCATTCCCAAATTGCTCCCCATAAAGGGGAGAAATAGGTTTATTTGTTCTGATTATATACTTCTTTGGACTCTCCATTGCTCAAGGGCATCCTTGCAAAGCTGGGTCTGTAGTGGCCATACACTTGCAGGGAATCACATATATGCTGCACTGAAGTGCAGACGAGGCTCTGCACAAAAAAGCATGCTCTGCATGCTATCACAGATCAAAATAAACAATAACTCACCTTTAAAGTGAGCTGGGTTTAGGCTAGAACATGACAGCAGATAAACAGAAAACAGCAATTCTGCATGGCAGGGAGACTTGTCAGTAACATAGGACATGGCACCATTGCCTCCAGGTCACTAAGTAGCCAGTCCCAAATATCATGCTGGAGAACAGGAGCACAAGACTTGGATCCCACAACCAGGGTCCTGACCTTGGTTGCCTTCTGCTTGCCTTCACAAAGCACTCTGATGGCTGTCAGTGCTGGCAGGTTCACAAAGCTCCGTGTCTCCTGGCATCCCTTTCACAATTTCAATCGAGTTAGATGCCTGGTCTCCTGTTCCCAGCAGCTGTGAAATGTTGCTTTGCAACCACATCATACCTAGAACCACACATAGTTCTAGGTAGAATCTAGGACTGAAGCAGACTACTGTACACTATCCTACTACTATTAAACTTACAGTTTTCAAGACCCTTTTTGTACTAAACCATTACCTTGTTATACTCCAGAAACTACAAAATAGTTACCTGAGCACTATTAGCAATTTAAGGATGATTTTTTTCAGCAGAATAAACTCACCCTCAGTGAAACAAGGACAGAAGAACAAGCACTCAGCAAGCCATGAAATACTTACTTGCACATTAGTTTCATCCCTAGCCTAGCAGACCTCATCCAGTGATGTTCAGGCTGGAAAGAAGCACCAAACCAGCTTCAGACAGCCAGGGCACAGCAGGTGGGAAACACCAGAGCAAAGCAAAGCTGCAACAAAGGTGTACTTTGCAGCCAGGACAGGAGGACACCAAGGGAAGCCGTGAGTGCGGGGGCAGCTGGGCAAAAAAACAACTGTCCAATGAGCAATCTGAGCTGCAGTGGAGGGGCTGTGCTAAAACAAGATGACGCTCAGACCTGCAAAAAGAGATGTTAGGAAAGTCTCAAGCTGAATTAGCCAGGGTTCTCTGAGCATTGGAGACCTTTCCAGATGAACCATGAGATTCAGTGAAGTAGCTGGGAAGGGAAACCCCACATATCCTTGGCCAGCATTGCAGACTGACCCAGGGGAGCAGTGCAGCCTCAGCAGCAAGCAGCAGCCAGGGCTGCGAGCAGGGCCTGCAGGGTACCTGTAGTGCCTGGTGTCCCGGATGGCGCGGTCGCTGCTGAGTTTGTCGCTCTCCAGCTGGTTAAAGGCGTGCTGGCGGTAGGGGTCCTCTCCAGCCTTCAGCACCTTGGAGGACAAGTAAGCCTTCTCGTCAAAACCCCGCCGGCTCTTCTCTCCCTGGGGAGCCCTCGTCATCTAGAGCAGAGACAAGCACCAGAGCATCAGGGAGAGCAGCCAGCCACGCTGAGACACAGACACTGGCACACATCTGGAGGTCACTCAGCTACGGGGGAAGGCGGGATAGGCCAGAGCTTGGAAAGGAAAGCAGGAAGTCCTCACAGACAGGATGTTAGAACTGCCATCTCTGAGGAAAATTGCAGGCTTTGCTATCCTTACTGACTGAGCTTGGGATGAAAGCTGCTGTTCCTGATAGCACAGGCAGAGCCAAATTCCCTGTAGCACTTGTTACACAGAATGTGTGAGACTGCAGGCATTTGGAAATCCTTCCAGGCAATGAATGTCTGAGAGCAGTCTCCAGCCAAGGTGGCTGAGACACAGTATTTTGAGGAAAAGCAGTTTCAGCCTTTTGACAATCACTACTGCATACAAACACAGAGGCAGCTGATTTAACAGGTTCCCTGCTGTGCCTTGCTCAGGCTTGCCCAGTCTCACAGATGTCCCTGATACAGTTGAAAGCTGCATATGACTGTCCTCAGTACCCCACCAGAGTTAAAAGACCTGGGCCATCCTTTTCCTCTCCTAATTTTCCTCTAACTTTCCTAGGCCAAAGAGTCAGTACAATACCAGCACCTGAAAACCATTCACTAGGGTCATCAGGAGGGAGGACAGGCACAGTTCTGGCCCATGCCAAACTTTTAGGTGACTTTGTTTGGAAACAACTTACAAACTCTAAAATATTTGCTTATAAAGCCATCAAGGTTGTTTATACAATAAAAGAAGTTTAACAAATCATCTGTGGTAGCTGTTTGACAGACCAAATCATGAAGAAGACAAAATACTCCCAGCCCTGCAATGGAGTGCTAGAGCTCCCTAAAACTGCTGCAAGAGGCAGATACCAGCACCTACACATCTCATTCAAAGCACTAGATAATCCCCAGATCTTGAGATCCTATTATGTAAAATAGCTTGGATACTCTCTAATACTAGGCTTGATCATGTTTCTCCCTCTGCTAGAGGTCTCCTTTTAGGAGTTACAGAGGGCAAGAGACCAGAGTATGGTCCCCAGTATCACACAGCATGCTGGTTGAGCCATCCTAGTGGGTTGAGAAAGAATTCAAGATACCCAACACCACAGCAAATTCCTTAAGCAGGAAAGTCCTTAGAAAAACATTCATCTTTGCAACTTTCTCTGACAAGGGCTACCCTGCAGTGCAGACAGCCCTAGGAGAACAAGACAGTCAGATAAGATGACGGCAAATGAAATTCAGCATAGAGAAGTGCAAGACAATGAACATTAGAAAAAATAAATTGAACTACTCATGCACATTGATGGATTTCAAATGAACCATGACCACTCAGGCTACAGATCTGAGCATCCCCGTGGACAGCTCAAATGAAACCCTGCTCTCAGTCTGCCGAGATGGGAAATGTAGCAAATTGAGTGCACTGCAAATGGGACAGAGAACACTGAAACCATCGTGAGCAGTTATATGAAATCAGTGACAGCTCAGCAGCCATGGCCAGGGCACAAGCTTTGTCAAGCCTGTATCTGGAAGGAAGTTACTGGAGGATGAAGAGACATTAGAGGTTAGGACTACTCCATTTCGAGAGAAGATGAATAAAGTCAGAAAAAAAGAAATTAAGGGGGCCCATAAAATTATGCCTAATTAGCCAAAGTTAGCCTCATGCTCAAATGTCCCTTTCTCACCATACAAGAATGAGGCAAACATCTTTTCATGGGAGAAAAAAAGAGCTACTATTTTCAACACAGATAAATTCCTTCAGCCACTGCACAAGCAAGCTGGTGTTTATGGATTTGCCCTTATGCAGGACACGCAGAGGCACACTCCAGTGGGTGAGTCTGCCTCTGCTCCACTGCTCCAAGCAGAGTGTCCTGCTCTGCCACCCCTTCTCCAGAGATGCTGCTGCCATCCTCTCTGACCCTTGCAGCCACCTCCACATAACATCTTGGCTACTTTTATAGCTGGTTTCACAGCCTGCTGCCTGGAATCTTCCTTGAAATTGTATTTTCAGTATGATGAGAAAATAATTACTTTCATACCTCTAAAACCAGAAATGTTTTCTTTCCTTAAATCATACAAGGAGTTTTGTCAAACTCAGCTTCCATTTCTCTTTTTCCTTTTATCCTGGAAAACAATGCTGTTTTGCAGCAAAAGCCCAGTTTATGACACACCTTTAAATATTTTGCAGTCACTTGCTTGCCCTTTGCTACTTATCTCTTGCCTCTCCAAGTCCTGTCAAAGCAACAGCTCTTTTTGGTTTATGTTGCCAGGAACATACTAGGAAATGCTGGAAATGACAACATACCTTCAGGAGATATTTTTCTCAGGACAGGATGAAGGCTAAGGGCTCCCTATGGTGGGGAGCAGGGTCTGGCAGCTGGGGACCACCCTCTGCCCAGCCAGACGTGGGCACTGGGGTGAGGGCACCAGGGCAGACCCACCCCTGGGAATTAGGTACCTCTCTGAGGAAGGACAGGATGAGGGCCCACCTTGGCAGGGACCATGGCTGGGCAGGGCAAGGCTATTGGGAGCTGGAGACCAGCCCTGCTGCAGCATCACTGGGGCAGGGGCTGTGAGACCCTGGGGTCCTGGCCACGGGCAGGGAGGGGAGAGTCCTGGGGAGTGGGCAGGGAGAGGAAGGCCCTTCCTTGCCCTAAAAGCCATGACATATTTAAACTTGAACTATCAGGGGTAATTCTTCTAGATACTATGGTTCTCACATTACTTGTATATCAAAAAGTGTTAAAAGAGCACTGGGAATTGATTGTCAGTTAAGAGTTAAGTCCCACTTGCAGTTATATCTCAGTATCTCTTTGAGCTCTCTTCAAATGGGAAAAGGGAGGATTCAGGGGATGATAGCCAGGAGGGCCTGGCTTCAGCTTCCAGAAAGGCAGCTAATCAATAGATAATCAACAAGTAACCAAACATCCATCTATGAGCACCAAGAAGATAACAAGGTAATAAATAGGAGCTAACTGAGATTTGTCAAGACCAAATCATGTCAGACCAATCTAATTTTCTTCTGTGATGGAGTAGTCAGGCTCAAGGGTATGGAGAAGCAGGAGACAGATACATCATGACTTTGATAATGTTTTTGGTAGGGGCTGTTAAGATGCTGTCATTAGCAACCTAGAAAAAGAATAGTCTGCAGCATGGGTGAAACTGGTTGGAAAGCTACTGGTGGAGAATAAGTCTAAAGTGTTCACTGTCAGAGCAGAGGGGTAAGTGCAGGTCTTAGGGGCGTGTTCTGGATCCAGCACTATTCAGTATTTTCATAAATCCCCTGGATATTCAGACACAGCATGTTTGTCAAATCCATAGGAAATCCAGAAAAAGTGTCAGACACATTGGGTAACAGGATTAGAATTCAAAATTATCTCAACACATGGAAAAAATGTCTGAAAACACAGTAAACACAATTCAATAAGGGCACTGCAGACTTTTACAGTTCACCAGCTCTGTGCTGACACAAAACATGGCAGAGACAGCATGGTTGCAACTCCTCAGAAAAGCCCTAGACATTACAGCTCATTACAAACCACATGAGAGCAAAGTCAGATTAAAAAAGCAGAGCAAACACAACCCTGAGTGGAGCCTAGACAGCTATGAACTAGCCTGACAAAGTGAATGTAAAGCTTATCTTTAAGGACTGACTTGCTTTATCAGATTATATTCCTGGAACAGAGATGTTGGACTACAGGACGTTTATTGCTGTGAAGTCAAATGATACTTGACAGGAACAGCACAGGTTCTCTATGAAACCCTGCCAAACCCTGTGAGAAGGGCAGACAAATGCCTACCCCCCTCTTTCCTGCCTCTTCACATTAACATCTCTCACTTCAGGAAGAAGTCAATATAGGCAGATATTAGCTTTAGTGTACTAAGGGCACAGTAGGTACAGCTGAGTGCAGAGTCAAGACTTTTATCATACCAACAAGGATAGTTCATAGCCCTGGGTCCTTTATGTAGTTACACACCCTGTACCCCCATACTTGGGGCTGGAACTACAAATGCAAGTTAGGGGAGCAGAAGAGCCCAGTTCCTTATAACTGATGCTCGCTGGTAGATCCAAAAAAACAAAAAGCAAAACAAAACAAAAAGTGCTACATGAAAGCAGAAATAAAGATAATAGGCACTGGAAATGTGAGTGTCTAGACTAGGGATTAGCAAACAGTTTGTACAAATTAAGTTTTGTCCCAAACATTGCTGAGACCTCCAAAAAATTTTCACATATCAAAATTTCAGGAAATACTGTAAACCTTCTAATCTTATTTCATCATTTCTCATTTTCACATATGCTTTTCCCTTTCAGTGACAGAATGGACTCAGATGCTCTTCTGCTGTTGAAAGCATGTTCTGAGTTGTGTTTTGACACGGTTCAAGAAAGCAGAAACTATTTAAATAGCAAAATTAACTTCGTGAGGGATTTAGTAAAGTAAGTGAGGGATTAAGGTAAAGAAATTAATTCCATGCATGTCTATGAAAATTTGAGAGCCTCATTTCTCGACTAACCCAGGGATATTCCTCTAGGCCTGATTCCTTGTGAAATAACAAGACTCTAATAGAGACAATGCCATTCATCTCTGTGCATTGTCACAGTCTGCTGTCAGACACAAGCACACCAGCTGCCACATTGTGCTAACAGCCACTAAAAACAGAGCTGGGCAATTCAGGGTTCCAAGATGCATTTTTTTAACAGCAGGCTTGGCCAAGTTCAAAAAAGAATAACCATGCTCCAGGGGTCATGAGGAATCATTACTTAATTAAAGTAAAGTATGTAAAACTCTCAAAGGTAATTGCAATTAATTTTACACTTACTGCGAAATTCGTCCAACAGCAGTTTTATGTGACAGGACATATACTTTGCAGCTCTTGCACTTCTTACAAGTGTTTAGCACCAGTACAACAAATTGGAGCAGGGGGTGCCATGCTTCTCCTTTGTTTTAAGCTCATTTTCCCAATTGCCTCAGTTCTGTCAAACTCCAGAAGTGAAAAGCATCAATTCCAAGCCATCTCCAGAGTAAGTGTCTCTATGTGGAAGAGCTAACTGACCAGGAAGGTCTAATTGACCAATATGGACTCAAAGGAAGCCAGGGAGTAACAACTTCACCAAACCTTCTTCCCTTTTGAGGCCCCCCTTCAATTTACCCCGTTTCTGCAGCCTCACACACTGTCACTGCCATGACCCCCAACCCTGCCAGCATCTCCCGCCCCCCAGCAGATTTCTCTCCTCTGAACTGTTTAAATGCCCATTTCAACTCATGGGACTGAGATACAAACTTGCTGGCTGTGCAAATCCTCATCCCTCAGAACAAAGGTAAGAGCCAGTTCACCTCTGCGAACCCCACTGGTGCTCTTGGGGCCTGCGTGGTGTGACACTTCTCTGTAGGCTCAGCTCACTCCACATGCTCCACACACTGTCCCAGTGCCCTGAAGACAAGCCCCAGCGAGGACAAGCCAGCACAGCACCACCAGCAGCACTGAGATGCTGGGAAGCAGAGCAGTGCTTGGGGCTGCTACGGAGACAGGTGCTGCTCACCTCTGTAACCAAACACTGGCACATGGATGGGCTACGAATGGCACAGATCACAGGGCAGGACTGAGAGCTGCAACAACTCCCAGAAAATTCTGAGGGAGCAAGCTATCCTCTGTGGGCTGAACCTGCAAGATTATGTGAGCTAAATGCCTGTTGCCAAAAGCATTTGCTTTAGAGGGTGCGTTGCATTTCCAGTTCGCACTGGGAATCCCAGCGCGCACATGGCTTTTGTTATGTCTCACAAAATAGCCTGTACACTTCTCCAAAAAACTGCTCACAGTCCTCAGAGACAAAAGCCTGTGCCTGACAGCACAGGGCCTGTTTTATTCAAGCTTTGTTAAACTGTGTAAAGCATTTTAAATGTGGTTTGGGAACCATGCACTTATGGAACTTCTACTATGAAATTTTAATAAAAATTACCACAGTTAAATAGAACAATCACTGTTCTTCGAGAAGTGCAAGTGCTGACAGCAGAGCCCAGAGACCAATTTGAATGTTTCATTTGTAGCTTGCACAAACTGGAGTAACACAATGGAAAAAGTAAAGCAGTTTGATCAGCTCCCACGGCACCTAATTGGTCACAATAGAATTTCTACTGCCATTCAGACTGGGCAGCCTTGAGGCCTGCTGCCAGTTCCAAACTGGAGACCAGCAGCTGACACCCAGCAGGGGCTATTTCCAATGTCCTCCCAGAAGAGCCCATGGTCACCAGCTCTGTGACAGAGCTGTAGTTGCCATGGGATGGTGAAAGTGAGAAACAGAGGTTGTCTGCTGGCGTTTGCTTTCCAGTACTGATGCTTGCCCAAAGTGCCTCTCCACCTCCCTATTCTTTTCCATAGTCTCTGGGCATTTACTGCTTTCTGTGCATGCAGAGGCAATTCCCTGTCAGCTCTGCAAGACTTGCATCTCTGCTCTCTTCTGGTTTTGCCCTGAGAAGCCCTTTCTCTCTATGCCTGCCTCATGACTAGAAAGTCATGCCATTCCACTAAATATTTTCTGTTTTCTTCTTCTTTTTTTCCCTCAGAGTTTTGCAAGACCTTGAGTTGTTGACAAGGAAAGTGTCCTCAAGAATCTGGCCTGCAAGGGTGGAAATTCTGCACAAGATAAGAAAGAAGAAACAACTACATTTCTGTGTTTGGTCTCCACAGGAATGTTCTCCCCACAACCAGCAATTTTTGGATGCTACTCAGGCCCTCCTCCAAGAGATACAGAAGATGGCACAATATATTCCATGTTCTTGCCTACACATGGATTAGATGAACATCACAGGCTACTACAATGCCTGCCACAAGCAGACATGGGTTTGGTGTGAAGAATTTAGAAACAGGATGCTGCTGACTTACAGGTCACAACAGTGTTGATGGAGAAGGTTTGGCCACTAACCTTCAAGCAGACTTGCCATGGTTTGGCAGCTGGTCTTTTGGGCAGTTTTAGGAAAGAAAGCAACACAAGAGAGCAAAACAGTGTGTGGGAAGTTTATAGGGGGAGCAGCAAAAAGAAACTCCTCACATAATTAAATTACTGCCTCTTATCATGAGCTGTGGTTCTCTGATACCCTCATCCAACTTCTCAGCACACAGAAAAGTGGTGGAAGCTGGAATTTATTATACAACCTCTCATGTGACAGGTGCACAGTACAACTGTTTATCCTGCTCTGCTGCTGGCCAAGGCAGATACAGTATATATAGATATCACATATAGCAGGACATGTCTTCTATCAAGTGTGTCCATCTTTGACCCAGCTATTCAATCCTGAATAGACAGCACTTAACAAGGGTTAGAACCTAAAGGATGTTCTGGCCCACATACCCAGAGGCAGTAAGACACTGCCCATAACTGGAAGGAGGGGACATGATGCCCTAAGGTATCCTTCTGGTCTTTTGTTTTCAGGAGTGTTGAATAAAGGAAAGCAATGGAAGCCAAAAGGGCTTCAAAGACATGCCTGAGGGCACTCTCTTCCAAACAGCTTGGAGGAAATGAGGCTCAGAACCATAGAAATTCAGACCCCAGATGAGGTAATGCAGTTGCCAAGGCACATTTCTTCCCTCCATTTAAAGTCTAATGCATACAGATGTCTATCATGAAAATGTACAATATAATTTTTTGCTTTAATATATCTATGGTATTTACATACATTGATTTTGTAGAAACACTCACATGTCAGACTCACATACATCTGGCTTTTATGTTCAGTCTTTACCTCATACCCTGGAGTAAAGCCTTTTGTTCCCTATTCAGCAAATTTTGTTGTGACATAAACACTGCCACTTTTGCTCACAGAAACCTTTATGCTTTTGTATTCCACTCCAGGAGGAAAATAATGTGGAAAACCCCATGAGAAACAGTGAGTGGATGGTCTTCAAAATTGCTGACTACCAGCACGAGAAGGGAGTGTGAGGTCTGTAGGGTTGCTGTTCCCTGAAAGAGCACTTGTTTTCCAAGCACATCTCCCTGTACCCATAAATATCCATGACAACATCTGGTGTCAAAGAGAAGACAGACAGGACAGTACACTCTTTGAATACCTAAGGAACTAGGCAGTTCATGCTGGCACCCACACCAAAGCAGCAGCACTGTCAGCAAGAGATCCCAGTGGGTCCTGGGGACACAGTGCCTCTGGGTAGGAAGGTTTTGCACCGAGAAGATGGACATGGGTCACATGGACACAAAGCTGTCTGCATTCAGACATCTGTTTGGTATCACAGAGGAAATCTCCCCAGCAAAAGCCTTCCAGGTTACTGATTGTATGTAGGAATACTGCTCTGCTAAAGGTCATACCTACACAATTTGTAAAAGTGTGTTTTGAGGTCCTTCAGAATAAAAAACGTGCTACGTGAAGATGCTTTTTTTTTCCTTTGGAAAAATATCCCTGTCTTTTTAGACGTTTAAATATGCAAAGAATGCCTCTGGTTTCCCAGTGCTTTTGAACTAGAAGAAGAAAGAGGAACAATATTCTGTTATTTGACTTCTAACTGTTAGATGCTCAGTGGCCACATGGGTGTTACCTAAACCCCAATTTATAGCACCTCTATCAAGACAGTAATGTATAGCATTCTGTATCAAGATGATGCCCCACGGTCAGCTGGCAACAGCCAAAAAGCCAACAACTGTTCAAACGAGGGGGGTCCATATCTTCATAAATCATCAGTCACATAAACTGCATCTCCCTCTGCCCACTCCCCCACTCCACTGTCTGCACAGACTCACCATGTGCATGTGCCTGCCGTGCTGATGTACTAATCCATTCCCTTTGAACTCAGGTGACCTACATTCAGTCCTTTCCTCCCAGTGAATCACAACTGTCTGGAGTGACAGATGCCGCCACAGACATTTTCACAGAAAAGGAGAAAGCAACTTCAGGCCTCATAAGCTGCTAACACAGTAAGCAGTGCACTGGTTACCTATGAGATAAGCAGAGGTCAGCTGGCACTGAGAAGCGGGCACCGCTCACCCAAAGTATTAAAGTATTTAATTATATTAAGCTTGGGGCTCATTTTCTTTGCCTCCAAGATCCTGCTGTAAGGGCTTTTTACTAAGGCTAGAGAAATTAAGCTAAAGTACCTCTTTAATCATTCATCCTCAAGAGTTAGAGCTTTAAATGGAGATTAGAAGATTAAGAATAAAATAGTTTGGATTTGCAACTAGCCAGCATTCACACTCCACAAAAATACTGTGCACAGGCACATGCACAACTAAGCCAGGAAGACAAGGGGACACCTCAGGACAATTCACACTCCCACCAGGGACAAAGCCAGCCTCACAGCAGGAGGTGGGAATTTCTCTCTGTCTTCCAACAAGGAAAGATTTTTCCCTAATGTGTTTTTGTTAGCAGGTCTTGCTCAAACAGTCATGATTTTAAATACAATCCAATTCTGCACCAACTCTCTCCTCTCTCCCATGTAAATCACCAGACTGAGCCTGTCACTCCTCTCACAAGTAGCTGCACCAGGCAGGTGAGAAGCATCCTGCAGAGTGAGCAGGGAGGCAGTCTGGCTTCAGGAGCCACACTCCTTCCTGCCTTGGTGCCAGCTGGGTCCAGTACCACAGCCCCAGAGCCTGCACGGACCTTGTCTTCCCAGGAAATAACACCTGACCTTGACAGGTCAGGTAATCTGCCACAATGCTCCACACAGCTCCTCCTCACATCAGCTTTTGAACATCACAGGGAAAGGCTCTGGCAGGACATATTGGTTGGGAGTCAGACAGGCCCAATGTGAAAATGCAAATTGTCTGTAAACCAACAACCAAAGTGACCTTTAGCAGAGTGACTTAATATAGCTCCTCATGTCACTGCTGAATCATGACCTGGTTTCTTAGAGAATTTCAAGAATGACCTTCAGCTCACAATGTAGACTTGTATTTTGGGGGCTTGAAACCATGAGATCTGCTCCCAAAGACTGTACTGATGTTCCTTCTGCAGTGACAATAGCGAGGGTGCATATGATCCATGACTTATTACAAAAATGAGTCCTTTTGTATAAGACCTTCTTCACTCAGACATCTTCTCTGCCAGGCATTCAGCCCTACAGCATGCAACATTGTTTTCTAATAGTGGAAAAACTCACTGCCTATTTGTCCGTGAAGATTTGAGACTATCGGGCCACTGCCATTTTGTTTAGGAGCCAAATGATATTCCATTCTAATTGATTAATTTTTTAGTTACTGCATTGCTCCAATTCCAGGTCTTAGCAATCAATGTGACAAAACCCTCAGAAGCTGCACTCTGCTTCTGCTTGGGTCTCCATTTGCAAAGGCATTACATTCACCTCTCCAACAGCAAATTTAATCAAGGATGCATACCAATGAAGAATGCAATGGGCTCATATATGCCTGTCAAATATGAAAAACACCTGTGCTACACTATGCAGGCCTCTGTCATTCTAGACTTCAATCACACTAAGAATAGATGCCTCCTCAATGGCCCAATGGCTCTGCCATTTAATCACTGTCAACCAGGAAAGAGCTGGGCACATAAGGAAGAGCAGAACCACTGAAGCATCACAAAAATACACTCAGGACAGGTATGGCCATAACCAGTGCTCATGGAAATACAGTTCCACCCAAGCACAAAGTGCTGCAGCCCCTCACACAGCCCCTTGTCTCATTCTGCAGGTGCAAACTGCAGCAAAACAAAGTCAATGATAGTGAGGATCTTTAAAATCTATTACTCAATCAATCCCTGTCCGATACAGAGGGCATCATCCAATTCTGCTCAAAAACACACAATGCTCAAAGTTCTGTATTGTAAGAACATCTTGTAAAGGTAAAACTCCTGGTTATATTGTTAGGAGAACTCAAAGCTTTTCTATGGATAGGATAAATTTTTGCTGTCATAGTTGCAAAAAAGAAAAGGGTGGACATTTAGAAATTCCAAATTTAGAAGGTAAAGGACATAGAACTTGATTTTCAAATCAAGTAATATTTGAACGTTTTGTGGTCAGCAATCACACCACTATAGAAACCTTGGGCTACAGGTGTTTCTTTTGGCCTAGCTTAACCATAAATCTAATAAGGCAGATTTTGGGAGCTGCTGGTTTTTGAGCTCATTTATGAAAAGGTATGTCTGGCATTTTTCTCCATATATTCAACTACTGAAATTTTGTCCAAATTCAAGTTTTAAAAAGCTCCCAGAGTCATGCAACCAAGTCCCACTTTCCTCTCACCCAAAAACTGCACTCCTGACATACCCACCTCCTCTCCTGGCCACTCAGCTGGCTCACAACCCAGTCATCAGCTCAGCAGCTTCCACTCAGTGAGCAAGTTTTCACTTTGCAAAGTTCATGTATGGGTCATGGCAAGAAATGTCTCTCTTTGATAGCTGGGGCTGTGATCCTAACCTTTGATTACCCAGAGGAGCATTATGTGAGCATAACCAGTACTGTCAAGAAAACAGTTTTCTCAAGATCCATCAGAAGTCTTTTTTCAAAGCCTTTTTTTCCAAAGTATAACAGCTGAGTATAACCAGGAGGGCTGAGTGACCTCCACTCACAACCCTGGGCAACACAGCAGCCCTGCTACCCTCCCATGGCCTAAGGAGCACCAGCAGGTGCAGTTTTCACCACACAGACCTCTCTCATCAAAGAGTGAGAACAGCTTCAAAAAGCCACTGGTCAAAGGACCTTGCCCAGGCCTTCAGCAGCCTTCCAAAACACAAGTGAAAAATAAACCTAGACACATGTGAAACCCACAGGGCTGCTCATGAGGATGAGCACTGCTCGCTGAGTTCTGCTTTCTCCTCTCCACACAAAGCTGCATGAAGCTCATAGCCTTTGTTTGCGTTCAGAAGAACACAATGTAGAAGTCCAAGTGACTGTAAATTTCTAGTTTAATTCAGTGGTAAAATTGCCAGTGACATCAGCAGGATTTCAGCTACAATAAAAATATAAACAATGAGAAACAAACACAGAGTACTCATAGAGGACCCAATCTTCCACTATCTTTCAGAATTTTGGAAAAATTAAACTGCTTGGCACACTAAGGTTCCCTTTCTTACAACTCTTTATTTGCTCTGGAAAATGGCTCTTGTTTAGAAACCATTTTAACTACGTTGTAAATGGCCTTCATTACCCAGAAATCAAATAATATATCAATTTCTAGCCGGATGTTGTGGTGGTGATGTAAAGATTAAAAGCAAAACAAAAAGCTTGTTCGAGGTAAGGAGTCTGTAAAACAGCTCATTTTCTCCCAAACAGAAAAAAAAGTTGAGACATTCTTCACATTTCTGGATTGCTCTTATTGGGTTTCTGCATTTCTGGCTCCACAAAGGAACATGGGAGATGAGCAAACATGAACAAAGGAAATGTGCAGAGAGGTTTGTTCAAAGTAGATTTAAAAAAATGAAAAAAATCATAAAACCAAAAGCAGAACTGTAGTTGCAAGCACCACTGAGCAGAGGCTGGCTCCATCCTGTGACACTCTCCCTTCAAGATATTTATATATATACTGAGGAGGTCCCCTCTCAGTCATCTCTTCTAGAGGCTGAGCAGGCTCAGCTCTCTCAGCATTTCCTTGCAAGAGAGACGGTGCAGTTCCCTCATCATCTTTGTCATTTTGAGGTCTTTTCTCGTCTTCAAAGCCAGGCCTTCTCAGGACTGGTCTTTTCCTCTTCTAACATCAGCCTCTGTAATTGTAGCAGGGTCCCCTACACCTCTGTAATTGCCATTCTAGAAGTTCCTTCTCCTTTTCTCTTTATCTATTGCCCAGTCCTGCCTTATTTTCCAGTAGATGCTTGTGGAGAGGAAAATGGCTATCTGAGCTACCAAGAAACCCCATGCTGTAGGCAGGCTGTGGAAGGACCTGCTCCATCTCTGCCAGAAACTCAATGTGCTCTGCTACTGGTACCTTCCCTCTAGCAGGATTTTAACACTGCCCAAAACAGTGTAAAAAGGGAAAACAAGAATGAAAACAAAGCAAAACCCAGAACCACTGCACATACAAATAAGTACCACATTAGGGAAGAAGCTGAACTCCCTTTGCCTTCTCCCAGGCCTGCCACTGAATGTGCTGCTGGAAGCTGCAAATTATACTCGTTTTCTTCAACTAGTCTAAGCCCTCTGAACGTCTGATGAAAGACCCAAGCTGTTCTTAAACACAAACTGCAGGATATTCCAGTGCTGCAGGATGCATTTGGCTTCTCATCTCTCATTGCCTGGATGGGTAGCAAACAGGCAGTGACAGACACACACACACAGAGCCTGCAACTGCTCCTGGCCTGTCTCAAGCAGAGGAAGCAATAGGTCTCATATTTGGAAAGATCCCAAGGTATCATAAACCTGCTGCTGTCTCCTTTTACAGCAACATTTCTGTCTCTGATTGCATATGCAACCACCAGGGCACAGGCTATAAAGCCTAAGCCTACAGTTAAACAGAGATCTGCCTGCATTTCTAGATGTTTGTTACCATAGCAATACCACAGTACTTTTTAGCTTGTTTTGTTGCTTTGGGTTTTTTTAAAGCTGAGTCCTTATCCAGCGCACACAGAGCCCATCCCCAGTTATGTGAGAAGGAAGCCTTGCAGAGTGCTGTGGATGTGGCAGAGCTCCTCCCTGGGAGCAGGGTGCTGAGAGGAGATGCTCAGCTCCTGCCTCAGCCCCTCTGTGATTGCAGGGCTCTGCCCACTTCATTCACCAAAGCCATTTCTGACGCCTGCACCCAGCACGGTGTTGCTTCCTACCCACGCTGATCAGCACCACATCACTGCACTTCTTACCTCTTGGGGAGCTCTTGTGATTAACTTTTCTCAGAACACCCATCAGATTCCTAGGAGCATCCACTCTCAGCTTCTCCCCTAAACAGCTCAGCCAAAAGCAGCTCACAAGACCAGCACAAATAACATAAAGCCAACTTTTCTTTCAATGCTAGAGTTTACTTCAGGGTCTGGTAGTGATCTACAGAAGCCTTAAAACAACCATCATAAGTATGTTTTTCAGCCTTGCCATATCAACACACAGCTTGGCCAACAGCTTGTTTTTCAGCATGTCATTTGCAGGCTACTCCAAAGAATGTGAAAAGACAAAAAAAAAGTTGACTGGCAGCTATTTACTCCTCAAATATACCTAACTGTAGTCATATTCAGAATCAAGGCTACCCACAGGAGAATCCTTCCAGAAGCAGAATGAAATACATTCTTTTGCCAGAAGATTTCTTTTCTCTTTTTTTAAGAGTCAAACAATTGGTACATTTGGGTAATTTTGGAAAGCTGACACTTTAGCAACCAATGCCCCAAGCTGGTGGAGCAGAAAAGCTTAGCAGCACACTTCATTAGAAACCAGCCAAGTTAAACAACAGAAAATTGTCTCCCACCATCCAACCTTTGTGAGGTAAGTCCATGATAAAATGGAGCCATTTTTGCACACCTACCTTGGACTGCACACTACCCATGTCTGTATGCCAGTTCAGAGGGTAACTGCCTGGTACAGTTCCTGCAAATGAATGATCATTCCTTAAACACAGGCAGCACAGGTTTTTACTGCAACACCAAAGGGCTGGAATTGATAGATATCTGTCAGTCATGTGGAACAAGAAAATGAGTAATTTCATTAGAGGATAGTAGAAACGTATCTTTCAAAAGTTCACTGATCTTTAGTCAGAGATTAGGGAAGAAATCATGTTTCTCATTGCAGAAAAGTGATTTTCCTCACTGAAGGCAAAATTGTAATACGAGAAAGACTGCTTCAGAGAGAGGCTGCCTTTGAGAGAGACAATTGGCACAGACCATGCACCATGGTGAAGGCAATGCAATTGCAATTTGTATCTCTGCATTAAGCAGTGTCAACAGTTCAAATCCTACTGTGCCAGGTCTAAGACATGCTGATGGGTGTCAAGAGAAAAGATACCTATCTCAAGGAGGCTGATTAACTTGGGAACACTAAAAAAAAATCTATTAAAATCTCATGGGCTGAGGTACTACAACTCACAATCACTAGCAATCATATGGAAATGCTCATTTATTGTGATTTTAATCAATGGAGTTGAAAGTGTTTCACTAGTTTTTGCTGGTGGGGGCCTCTGCTGCGAGGCTCAGAGATCACCTCCAGCTAAAGAGGGGTCTACCCACTGCAAGTCACTGGTGACTTTATCAAAGGGTCTATGTGTGAGTGGTCCCATCTTGAGCAAGCCCATCCTCACACAGGAGAGTAGCCTGGCTTGTTCCCAGCTCTTGGATGCCCCAAATCCTGCTTATGGGTGCCCAAGACAAGAGAAGCTTGAGGGGAAGGAAGACAGCTGGGTCCCAGAGCTGCTTGCTCCACCATCCATTTCTCCAGGATGCCTCTGGGGCTTTTAAACCAAAGGTATTGAAGATGAACCTCTTCTTGGTGGTGATGGAAGTGCATCAGCCAAACTGATCAGGTTTGGCTTCTTTAGGTAAGTATGTCAATTCTTTTGGTAAATACAGGGAGGCATTTTGACCTCCAGTGCTTTTGCTCAGGTGTCCGGATGGCTTGCCAGCATTTTGTTTGTACCACTCAAAGCAGTAGGAGATACAACAGATCTGAATTACTACTTTGAACAAACCAGGAAAATAAGTACAAAGATGATAAAAATCCTCTGTACTGAGAAAAGTCTCTGCAACAAGAACCTCAAGGCTTTCAGTATATACCCACACAAATAACATGTACAAATCTCCCAGACAGCTCAGTTCAGAAACTGTGAATGTAGCCATATCTTTGGTTTTCTAAAAAAAATATTGTCCCTTTTTTTCCTCATCTGAAATTGAGGAAGGTCCACAGGAATGTTAAATAGCTGCTGTTCTCTGCAGTCTAGAGCCAGGGGGAAAAGCACAAGGAAACAAAGGTGGTCCTATCTTGCCACTTGCAATATGCTTCCCCTCCAAATTAGTTTTCTTCATCCATCCTGCCAGGCCCCCTGCAAGCTCTTCCCATCCCATGTCACTCAGATGCTCTGAGTCAGAGGCTGTGAGACTTTTCTATCTACAGGTTAATAACCACCCTCTGAGTTATGGAGCCATTAAGGCCAGTGGCTCAAACTGCAAGGGTATTTCCAGCAAGGCTGCTCCAGCTGTCCTTGGAGCTGAACTGAGAGCTGCTAGCCCAGCTGGCACCTTTCCACCCTGTCCTCCACTCAGTGCTCAGCTGGACATGGAGGTGCAAAAACTGCCCCAGCAAGCGACCATCTCTAACCTGGTAACATCTTAACAGATGAAAGATCCCACAATTACTCCCTCACCCATCAGATATGCCTTTAACAGACTCTTCTGGCAATACTGCCAGAACCAATTTCCAAATGACTGATAAATTTTGTAGGGAAGCAGCATGTGGGAAAAGCATATATAGAACATCCATCCTCACCCTCTGTTTTCCTACACACATTCACCCCTTCAATCTCTTCCCAGAGCACGGTGTTAACCTGTGTGAAGCAGTAATGTTTTAACCAAGAGGGAGAAGAACTCCCTCAACTTCTTTTAGTTAATAATGACTTTATGTTACCCTTCACTGCACACTTTCATGTTACCAGGCAAGTAACAGCCATCATCCCTCTCATACCCCTTGGATAATACCAGGCTAACAACAGGAATTCTCTTTGCAGTCAACTCACCTGAAGCAAAACATTACCAGAATGGTGTCTTCACCTCCACCCAAATGCTTTAACCTTGAGTACAAACATCATGGCAACAGAGCAAAACCAGTTTTCCTCAGGGACCACAGCCAGCATCTGGCAGAGATAACCTGGCTTTTGCTTCTCCTGTTTCCCCCCACACTCCCTCCAAATACAACTGGCATTCCTCAGTGTCTTCTCAGTCCAGCTACTGGAAGATGACCTGACTCTAGACCTAGCAGGGTCCACATCTCCTGCAGGCATGGGACTGTACTGGCTCAGCCTCTGCCTCTCTCACAGCCCAAACAGGAGGCAGTACCCAGGGACAAGGAAATACTGGCATTATTTGCAGCGAGAGGGCGGGATGCCTTGGTAAGATTAGTTTCTCCTGTGTTTCATGACCTCCCAAGCAGTGTCCCTACAGGCAGCTGACAAAATCTGGCAGAATGGCATAGTTGTTCTTTGTAACGTGCAGAGCAAAATATAAGATTAGTGTCTTCTCAGAGCAAGAGGAGCAGTAATAATTGCCTGCAGGCTCTCAAATGAAATATTCTCACTTCTTTCAGCAAGCCACCACAGCCATCTATCCCTTCTGCCATTTGCATGGTCCCAGCAAGATCTTTTGGAGGACACAACCAGTGGTGTTCACAAGACTGCAGTTATGTCTTGCAGCACCCTTGAGAAGTGATTAACACTCCCTTTCCATCTCAGCTCAAAGGGAAAACTGCAAAGCACAAAAGAGCTTTATCAAACATCTATTCCAGATCTACCCAAGTCCTTCACCCAAAAGACCTTGCTAGTCTAAAACCCACAGTGTTTTATTTAATTAACTGCTTCCAGCAGCCACTGAAGAGCAGGTCTTCATTAAACACACAGACAAATATACATCTCCTCTCCAGCAATACCACTGATGACCTAGCTTTAAAGGACAGAAGCAGATGAAAATCCCAACTTTGACACCCTCTGAGAGCCAGAGTGGGATGTGGCCCAGTACAGTACCAGTGTGCCCAGCTGCTACAACACTGGCCTCCTCAAAACACACTTATTCCGTTCTTCCTGTAAGCTGCCCATGTGGGCTTCCCCATCTGCCTCTGCCTGCCACACTGGTGGTGCTCCTCAAGGCTCCAGGGCTGAAGGCAAAGCCTTTGCCAAGTAAAAAGAGGGCTCAAAACTCATGTCTGAGACAGCTTCCATACGTTCACTTCCTTTTTAGTCAGGGAAGGAAACATTTCTCCATAGCCATCTGTTAATACCATGATATCCATCTGGAGAGGAGGAAAAGAGACAAAGCAGCTAAAAGAAAATTTCCCCAAGGAGATAAATGGAGGCTATCAGCTAGAAAACCCACCAAAATCAATTCTGCAGTAGTTCAATAGTTCCTAGCTTAGAAGGAGGGCCCTGATGCACCACTGGCAAATATTTCAAGTAAGGCTGATGTGCTTTGCAGCCTGCAAGATGTGCTTTCTTGAAATTCTCTGTGAAAGACACAGACTCTTCAAAACCTGCAGGTAAGCAATTAATCCCTGGTGCTTGAAGCTAGGTTTCACATAGAAGAACCTAATAAGCCATTTTTAACCTCTAATGCTTGAACTTTGCACAGACAATGGGCTTCCTCTTTGAATGCTTTCAAAATGGTATGCCTTGGCCTTCTGAGGGAGGGCAGAGAGACAAAGCAGGTGCAAGATGTGCCCCAAACCAAGCTGTTAATTTTGAAATTACCATAGCAAATTATTTTCTTGCACTCTATCCCTTCCTTTCTAGTGGCAGTATGGGAGAAGAGAACAGAAATGTTTTAGGAGAGGGCTGCTGTTAAAAATTTAAACGTGTCATGATTTTCCCCCTTTATCCCTGCAGATCTAGATATTTTGGAATATGCAAGTCTTAAGCATTTGCTGATCAACAGACAGCAAGCCTTGTGGAACTACCTCAACTCAAAAGTCACTAGTTCATTAACTAATTAAAAGCACAATAATGGTAGCACAGCAATATCATACGAACCTCATATTTCTGCAGACATAAAGGATTGCCAATTTCATAGAAATAGTAAACAACAACATCCACATTCCTGAGGTATTTCTGAGGATGTGAATAATCTCTACCCCCTGCCATAACAACAAGAGAAAGATGCCCATGTTTATGATGAATTCTTCTAATTAAGAACCCTGTGCAAATGGCATGTGTTTCACAAGAGGGATTTTGTCTAAACCAGGAACCAAGCTCAAGGATAAAATTCAATTGCATAGCTAGGTAAGTACAAATCACAGTGACACTCTTCCTTCTGCCAGGCAGGAGCCAATGAGCCATTCCTGGACAACTCATTACTGTCTGCCTCATTTGAGCCACTCATTACAAGGGCCTTCACCTCGCAGCACTGCAAGGTGTCCCACCTGAAAAGAGAGACCTGAGCACTCTCAATGCTGCCTCCTAGAGAGACCCAGTGAGGAGAGGCATCATCCTGGGGGGGGCAAAGCATGCTGGCACTGTGCATCAGCAGGGTATAGTCACTTCAGTTTTCCTCATTACCCCTGCCTTCCCTGCAGAAGAGCCATGACTATTTAGACATGCACTGAAGCTCCAAGGAAGGGGATGTCGGTTAAATGCCCAGCGGGAAAGACATTCAAAGAGAAAGTCAATGGAGCCTGAGCAATCAGTGTAAATCAAGACTTTAACCTTTCTGAGCCTCCTTCAGACTCTTGATCTGTAAAAGAAGATGCTTAAACACTTACCACATTTCTGAAGAGTCAAGTGCACATGACCTGTCAATGCAAAAAATGTTTATTACTGAAAGTACCAATTGAAGTGTTTAGGTCTTGTTGTCTGTGGACTGTTTTCCCTGTAAAAACCATTGGGCAGAAAAGATGCCACTACAAATCTGTTTAATGTAGATATATGGATTCACTTTCAACCTGTACAAGATCCTTAGGTTGATGCAATATCCAAGTGCTAACTAATATGACACTAGTAATTAAGTCATAACTATAGCAGCCAGTACCCCAGCTTCTGGTGTGTAAAACAGTAGTTTCTGTTTATTGACCAGCAGAGAGAAATCTGGCTGCCTGGCAGCTGAATCAGATGGGATTCCAATGCAGAAAAAAAAAACTTTCAAGGAAAATCATCCTCTATCCACTGCTCTCTGGGGTAACACAATTAGGCCATGAGATACAGACAGGTCATTTAATACAAAAGGAAAAAATCCACTGATGGCATTTCCCTTGCCTGAATGGAAGGCAGGCTGTTAAATTACCTCTGAAGGAGCAGACAAGCCCCTCTAACAGCACTCCTCTCCTCCCAAACCACACATCTTTAAAGGGCAGCCCACTCCAGCCCAATCACATTGAATTCTACTCTGTAACCCCAGTATCCTTAGATAATCTTTCCTCCTGGTTCCAGACACTGGTTCCAATTTGGCTCAATATAGACTAAAGCCACAGCATTGTGCTTGCTGCATTTTATATTGTCAATCTATTTAATGGGACAGAGGAAAGGAAGAGCTATCAGATGGTTTCTGTACCTCCCAAAGCCAGCCAGAAGCTCCAGGAGCCATGGAGCCATTTCTGCAGGAGGCAGTCAGCATCTGCAGGGAGGCTGCAGTTATTTTAAGGCGATATTAAGAGTATACATTTCAAATATTTTAAATTTATTAAAACTGTTTTAAATAAATTTTAATACTTCCACACTCTCTCTATACTAGGAGAACATAATAAAGACAAAAACTCCTGGCACCCCATGCTTCTTCATACACCTTTCTCACCCCAAGGAAGCACCAAGCAAGCTTCTCCAATTCAGATCAGCTAGCTCAGCAAGTCAAAGAGAATACTGCCATCACACCATCATACTCTCAGAAATGCAGCAAATCAATTTCATTAAAGCTGATAGTGCTTTTTTAAAACAAGTTTTTGAGAAGAGCACTGTGACAAGTTCTTTCAGGCCGGCACTTACTAAAGCACAGTATAAATACCTTCCTCCTTGCCAGACTTGGTGTCTGTCCTGAGAACAGATAGCTGAGCTGCCCTCTAACATCCAAGACATTCCCTTGCAGCTGTTTTTCACACACTCTTTGGTAACACTGGAGGTACTGAACTGGCAGAAGAATTGCACATAGTTCTTCCGGAAGCACAGCCTACAGGGAGCCTGAATGGCACTACCAAACAGGTGGGGATTTTTCACTCTCCCTTCTCAGGAGCAAAGCTATTTCTTTTAGACCTTCAGGCTTTTGGTCTGTTTTGGCCATCTTTTCACCCTAAGTAAGTCCAAAGAGCCCATTTCTGCTTACCATGCAGAGCCATTCTGAAAAACCAATTCTGCAGAACCAATTCTGTCCCACTCCCACTACCCCAACAGCACCGTAGGGAGATATCCAAGAAGCAAGAGCAAGTCTGTGTCAAACAGGACAGGCTTGCCTAAGGATGTTGAGTTGCTTACACTTGTTAGGAGCTCTCTGGAGGTGGCATATTGCTGCTGACCTAGAAACATTACTCCTCACCCCTCTGATCAGGAGAGGTGCACTCCAGCATGCTCCACAGAGTGGGTTATCCCCAGGTACAGGCTGTACCCCAGGGCCCCACACTCAGACTGACGAGTTTCCCCTGCCTGCATTACAGAATTATTGGCAATATTACCCAACATCACTTGCCAAAACAACTGTGGTAAAGGCCTGGCCATCCATTTGTAACCTTTCATCTTCCAGCTGATGTTGGCCAGACTGCTGCAGTCTGAACTAGCTAAGTACCCCTTCTTGACACAAATTTGGGTGTGACAGCAGTGGGTGCCCAGTGTTCAGACTCCTATTTGAAGGAAAAGGAGTACAACCAGCTAAATTCACCCTTGTAAAATTCTACTCCTACAAAAGTAAACAATGTTGCTGTACTGGCATTTGACTGTTAATAACTTGTGGGGAAAAGGCCATATGCCCAGTCAGATGGTAGTGCCCGTGACAACTTGTGCCACATGCCACCGGCCAGGCATATAAGCATTTCAGCATCCAGCATTCTTGTTTTGTCTGTCTGCACAGAGAACTGGGCAGCAAGACAATAAACGAGTACATGCTGCAAATCCCAGAAACATGTTCCCTGATGAAGACACTCTTTTTTCTGCAGAGAGAATGATTAAAAGTGCTACAGTGTATTTTCCACTCAGAAGAGTAAATTACACGGAATACTGGTTTCAGGACAATGATTATGGATGTCATTTGGTATTGAAAATAAAGTAACATGGGGAGAGTCACTTTACCCTGGTGAAGTTGAGAATTTAAGTCTTCAACAGCAGAATTGAGAATGAATGAGGAGCCCTGCTGTTCATCACCCCAGTCAGTTAAGGAGTGTTTCAATGCCATTCTGCATTTGAGCTGAGGTGGGAGAAGCTGAAGTCCAGCTTCCAGAGCTCAGCAAACACCCTGGGATTTACTCCAGTACAGCTGGCGAGGCAGCTAATCATTGTGAGAAGTCACGTTGCTACGCGGCAACAGGTTTAATGATTAACGTTTAAACATCACTTCGAAGTTTTCCTAACCTGTCTCCTGTCCCTGCAGCTTATTCTCAAATGCTACTTCTTCCCCCAAAATGAACATGCAGAAAGAAATGCACACCAAAACCCAAGCTGGCATTTGAGGTAACTGGGGAGAGGAGATTTCCCAAGACGTTCCCTCCAGCCACAAGCCAAATGTGTTTCCCTCAAGGTGTCCCAGCCCACTCAGGTTACACACAATATGTGCAAATCTGGCTTTAGGTGGCCAACCCATCACTGGTCACAGAAATTACAAGGGTTGAGGAGGTGCTCCAAATATATTGTCAAAGCAAAATGCAATGAGGTATGGCCAGTTACAATAGGAGCTGCCACAGGACAGAGTTTTAATTGTCTCTGGTGTAGTAACTGGAATCCACTAGCAAATTCATTGAATAAGTGTTGGTACACAATTAATGTCCAAGCTGTCTTGGCTTCACTGCTATTTTCATCAGAGTTAATAACCAGAGGTTAGCAGTTCTGCATAATGCTTTGTTTCCTTTTGGCAGAGCTCAAGGCTTAATCTCAGCTCTGCATCTGAAACTCTGAAATGGGGAAAGAATGCTTCCTATCCCCAGCTCTTTATTTCACTCATGCACAGAGGTTATAAACTCCAGGATGGAAGCTGTCTTTTCTGTTCACATTTGTGCAAAAGAGCTCCCAGTCAGGACAGCCAAAGAGATCTGCAGATAAACAGCAGCACAGGCCTTGTGTGAGGTCCTGGAAGGGAGCAAGACAAATGGGAGCTCTTACATGCAAATTGCTTGGAAAGGGATGGCAAGGCAACTGGTAACTCCAAGCAGGCTTGTGGCAGCCGCTAATGGTTTATTACTCACTTAGACTCCCTATCTCACTCTCCCTTCACAGAAGGGCCCAGACAAGTCCCTCACATAAAGAACCTGCTCAGAGACACACGTGCAGCTGTGAGCTGTGCACTCCCCTGGTACACAGAGTTACACCTAGGGCAGGGAAAATGAGTTTCCATAGAGAACAGCTTCTCTCCAGGTCTCTCCTTTTGCACCTGAACCCTCAGCACACTGCCAACCCCCAGCCAGCTCCTGCCAAGCACTGCCAGGTAATGGCTGGAGCCAACCCCATGGCAAATCTGATCTCTGCATTGCACAGCTGCTGAGCTCACCCCAGGATAAAGCAGCACCTAACTCAAATGGCTACCAACTGACATGCACTGATCAAAATATCTAAATTTACCCCATCAGACATGGGACAGTGATATGGAAATTTACCTTGGGAAGTAAAATACTGAACAGAAAATTTAAAGCAAAGTCTGACAGCAACGGAAATATTTTCCATTCATATTCAACTCACCTACTCAGGACCAGAAAGATACAAATTGCCTCTAATGATTCAAAATAACCTTCTACCAACATGCTTCATGGCTCTCTTTGCCACAGAGAATGAAGAGCACACTTTAAGCTCAGCAAAGGGCCGGCAAATTAAATATAGCAGTGGGAGGTGTATTTCCATCAGAATTATAAAAGCACTACCAGAAAGCTGGACAGGAAAATCAATGATGTATTGTGGATACTCAAAATTTACTTAGTCTTTATGAATCTGTCACAAGACTTAGTTTAGCAATTTCCTGGACATTTAATAAATACCATGTGCAGCATTATTTCCTAAGTCCTCAGATTCACTGCTATATGAACTAGGGAACTGAAATGTTCACCCTGCATTTCTACTTTATAACACTTTTAAATATTCTTTCATGGTGAACAGCAGCACCACCCAGCTACACCCCTCCCATCCTGTCTCCCCCAAAACCAAGTCAAGATACTTCATTTAAAGTTTAGATCTTGGATTCTGCTGAAGCCAAGCTGAAGGAGCTGTGCAGAATTGGGTACTGGGTTTTCTGAACATGCAGCCCACTGGCAGGAGCCAGTTCCTTTCGTGCACTGCCTTACATGGCTCCTAAGGTACAGGAGGCACAGAAGAATAAGAAGGGAATCCCTTCATACACCCACTTCCCTTCACCACTCTCCGCTCCTGTGGCTGCTGGTCCTGCCCAACTGAGTGCCAGAAGTCCTGGCTCCTGCTCCAGGCAATCTGTAGACAGAGAATAATGCTGGTGTGTGGGGCAGCTGCCACAGCTCAGGAGGTCACGAGCATCCTGCACAGACCCTGCAATAACACAGGCACAACGGGGTAGGGAGAGTTTTCTCACCTCTTCTTCAGCACTTGCAGTGGTGTTTATGCCTGTTTATCCATTCTTGGCCATTCTTTATGATGTCTCTTAGGAGATATTGGGCAAAGGCAGAAGAAAAATACAGAGCATTCCAATCCCCTTTAAGCTCAATCCAACAATTTTAATCCTCTAACTAAAAGGAAAGAGAGGGAAAAATGAGATGGACTGTGACAGGTTGGAAGGACTAAATCCCCATTAACTAGGGCACCAAGATTTAAAGGGCTCAGCTTTGCACACATCAAATGTCTCTCACAAGGTCCTCACAGAGCACTGTCCCCTCCAATTCCTCAGTGCAAGTGAGACTTGGTGAGACCCCCTGCCCCAGGGATGCTGCTGGTGGGCAAGAGAACACTACTGCCAGGGCATTGCCCTGTCATGACTGATGCATCCAAACCCATGGGGCTGGCAGAGCACTCAGGCAGCCCCTCTGAGTCACAGATACAGGGGCTAGCAAAGGTAGCAGTCACATAGGGCAGTACTGCACAATTAGCAGCTGAACAGCAGCAGAGAGAAGAATGTAGCCATAACCTGTATTTCACATTAGCCCTGCCACACACAATGATTTGCATCACCCCACCATGTTTCCTTTCAATTCCAATACGTCTTTCCTGAAAGTGAGGCTTTGGCCCAAGAAATTAATCAGTAAATAATTTACAATGCATAATTTTTAATAATGCTGTAAGGAGAGTGATGCAGGCAGATCAGCAGACTTTTCCTATTACCCAACATGACTCAATCTGCATCCTGTGCTGTAAGGAGTGTTTGCTTTGCCTGTTAACCACCTCCTCATGGCTCGCCTAACATGTAGCATGAGATTGATGTCTGTTCAAGGACCTGACCTGAGCCAACTGCTCACTTAAAAGCCTTTCACAATCAGCCAAAGGCAGATTTTGATAGGTGCTTGGGCAGCTTCTCCAAGGCCAGACCTCATTTGACCTCATCTCATCATTGCCTGGCCTGACAGATTCACAGTTAGTCCTAAAGGAATGCTGATTTTCTAGCCCTTCCCAAAATTTCTTTTGGGCTGCCTAGCCAGTGTGGTCCAGTTTTCTGAGCACAGACTGGAAAAGCCCCAAAACGTCCCATGGGGCCACTCAGCTAACAGGCATGGCACAGCAATCTGGCATTCCAAGGCACAGCACAACCAGACTCAGACTACACAAACACAGGGAGGCTACAAACAGATGCCAAGTTCATTCAGATTTGCTCCAACAGGATTTTTGAAAGGGTTACCTCACTGCAGAGCATCCATCCTTCTGCTGCCAACCCAAGCTCAGTATAAACACCACCCTGCACCTGAGCAATGAGAAAAACACCCCTGTGCTCACCCCAACCTGCCCCTGACAGAGATGCCAGCTCTGCAAGTGAAGCACCAACAGGGATGTGGCAAATGAGCATCCCTAGGTCAGAGACAGGGTTATGCCCCTACCTGTTTGTCAGTGCTCCTGCCAACCCTCAGAGGTCACTGTGAGAGGCTGTTCCCTATCTTTAGACATAAAACAGGTAGTTCAGCCAAATGCAGACATTTCAGAAGACTGGGAGACAAATACAGCCTGCTCCATCAGCAGCCTGGTAATTCCTACCACACAACCAGATCTGAATAAATCTCACTGAAAGATACAGAGAAAGAAAAAAAATCCACCAAAAATGGTATGCATATTATAGCACCTGGGAAATACAGCATGATCACATGCACCAGGACTTGGCAGGGAGCACTTGCACCATTCACAGTTTTTAACTCCAATACTTTACTATTAATTTTTACAATTTAAAAAGATTACAGGGAACTACATAGGAAGCACACAATTATTTCAATTTCATTGTGTGGATGTGATGGGTCCCATTTGCTCTGCCACTGTACCCAGATTCCTGTACTCAGAGACTAACTGATCAGTTACCCAAGGAGCTGCACTGCTTTTTGCAGCTCTTATACACTCTTCCTTATTTATTACACTTTTTCTGCACACTTGGCACAAAGTTACAGCATGGCATTACTGGGCATGACACTGTCTGGCAGTAAATACTTTGTTCAGGGCACTCAGCATGCAAGCAGATGGAAAGCATCATTTTTCTAATTTTGTCCTGCAGAAAGATTTTTTTCAGAGAACCTCTGAAGACACTTTCATTGGTTAGAAGCACTTTTCCAGCCAAGCCCTAGCTGTTTCAGGGAGGTTATCCAAAACAATAAAGACAAGAAAAATAGTCCTTTTTTTTCCTCACAGGCCCACAAAATGTCTGATGCAGATTTCAGCACAGGTGCTTTTTCCCTCTGCTACTGTTAAACAAAGCCTCCTCAAAAGGATCAAATTACAAGTTACAAGATGAAAAACTTGTTAAGTGGGAGAAGTGAGAACAGGAGGTGAAAGCAGGTGATTTTCTGCAGCCTTGGCCGAATGCTGTAGCATGCTGTAGCAGTCAGAATTAGTGCTCTGCCCCAGCCCAACCACGGCAGCCTTGAAGCCTGAACTGCAAAGCCAACCCTCCAGCTCCACCACGGCAGGAGGACCAAGCAGGCACCGCCTGAGCAGCCAAAACAGCTCCCCAGCCCAGGGGCAGCCGCATGTGGCAGCTGCATTCGCCTGCCGGGGATGCCCAGGGACACGGACGGTGCTGTGAGACCTGCGGCAGCACTGCAGAGCGAGCTGAGGCAGGTCCCTGCAGGGATGATGCCCCTGAAGGAGCAGAAAGTAGCTCCAAAGGGAGCATGCAGCTGCCTAGCAATCACCCAGTCTCCACCAACACTGTGAAATTACCCATATGCTCACAGCACATCACAACATGGGTAATTTCTCTGCAGAGATGGGGCCCAAGAGACCACTATATATTTTTTTTTCTTTGTTTTTGATTTTGTTTTAAATGTACTGCCATATATCTCACTGTCTCCACAGCCCCAAGCACAACTGGGACATGGAAATCTGAAGTGGACAGTCCACCTCCAGTCCTTTATCACTTTTATTAGTTGCAAGAATACGTGCTTGTAAAAACACAGCAGAAGACAGCAGCAGGTAATACAGAGCCTTTTCTAACAAATCCTATTGTTCAGTGCATGGAGCAGCCCGTGCTGTGCCTTTAACACCTTCCTCAGGCAGCAGACCAGCCCTGACCTGCTACACTTCTGCTAATCCTGTTCCTTGTTCAGAAGTAGAACACAACCAGATATTTTGCTAAGGTTATCGCTCTCATCTCCAGCCCTTTACAAAACTTGCAAGCTAAGCTGCCCAAAAGCCCTGTGAAGTAGATAAAATCTTCATTTTAGACTTTGGGGAAACTGAGGCATATGAAGAGCCTGTAAGGAAGATGAGTTCAGCTTGGTCAATAAGGCAACTCAGCTCCCAGTCCACGGGTGTCACTGTGGTTCAATCTTTACCTTAATGCACCAGTATGGGATTGTGGATCACGGCCTCTGCACCGGGCACCGGACAGACAGAGCAGCAGTGAAGCTGACAGGACAACCCCAAAGAGCCACAAGCCTACTGCAGGAGCTGGCAGGTAGGGCTGCAGTGCTACATGAGAGCCAAAACAGGAAAGAGAAAGCAAGGTCCTGGAACTCCCACTGAGGAGACATGGAATAGGAACAACCAGCTGGCATTCTGTGCGGAGCCAAGGAAGAGCAAGAGATCCCACCTTGCCAGGCTCTGCCCCGGGGCCTCCCCTGCAGAAATGAGACAATGCACAGGTGAGCCAGGGTCTCCTGCTGTCCCATGTGCTTCATCCCCAGCACATTTTGCCTCTGTTTCACTGCCTTTGTGCTCTGCATGTTTTTCTAACAGGAATAATTAAGTCAGTTTTCAGTGCTCCGAAATGGGCGGTCCCAGTTCAGTGCCACCGAAACAAAACATCCTCTCCCCTTGCCTTTCAAGTGACTCCCAACCTGCCTGCCTTGGGATGAAGTGTCTGAACCAAGTTTCACCATGGCAAACAGCAACCCAAGATGTCTACCAAAGCTTTCTGTTTCTAGCAATACTGCTAAACTTTTAGTCTTTCAATCTTAAGACAGTTTTGTGTATGCAAAGACAAATCTAACTGGGGAAGCAGCTGCACACCTAAAGAATGCTTCACTTGGCTAAAACTTGCAACTGCTTCACCCACTGATTTAATGAAAAGGCTCTAGTAAAATAAATCATGTTCAGGAGCACTGCACTGGCCCTCCCCTCACTTCCCAGGCTGCCCAGACCACCATGTCCCCCAGTCCCCAGCTACCTCACTGCAGCTACAGCATCATTTTGATTAACAATTAAGGCCAGTGCTGCCAACTGGATTTTATTAATATTACTATTGTGAACAGTTTCTTTTATTTTTATTACATCACAAGAGCCACTAGAACAAATTAAATATAAAATAATTTTCTGCCATTTAGGCAAACAGCAACCATTCCCACATTTTTAAAACATAAACATTCTAAATAAAATATTAAACCATCAAGCTGTCACTGAATCTTCCTCCTGCAGTAATACTCTTAGAGAAAAAGTTACCAAGTCATCCTTTCCCAGGGAGCTGGCACAGGCCCCATGTGCCATTAGAGAGATGCAACAGAGATCCAAAATAATCAATGCTGAAGGGTCTGGCCACAGCAGGAATGGCTGTCACAAAACCCCAAGCATTAAGGACTGTGTCCTCCACCCTGATACAAATTGGGAAGAGCAGAAGCCATACAGGTGCTGGGAAGAACCTGTGCTGGATTTTGGCAGTGGAATGGGCCAGGCTGAATAACACAGACAACTGGCAGAGGCACCTTCACCTGCAAAACCATTGGCACTGCAACCTGCAGCTTCTTTTCCATCTCATTTCCAACACCCCAGATATTTGCAGAGCCACAGGGAGCAGAGCTGCTTTGCAGGCTGGTAGGATGGAGAGATGAAGTTTCCTCCAGTTTTCCTTTAATTTGAAAGGAAGATGTTTTAAGAAAACAAGAGCATTTCATGAGCTGTTGAATGTGGTGACTTCACTGGTTTGCCCATCACACCTCCCTGGCCTGGAGCTCGTGCTGCTGCAGTCGAGGTGGTCTGGCTTCCAGGCAGCATCACAGCCTTGGGGAGGCCACAGAGCCTCCCTCCAGTGCTCTGTCCCCATGTGTGCAAACTCAAACACAGGCACTCAGCGTAACAGCACAAAGAAACCCACAGAGCCACATGCCTGATCCTCACCCAAAAGGCAGGAGACTCAAGAGGGACCAACCTGCTATGAGTAAAATGGTAAGGAAGCTGCTGAAATGAACTGTGGCACCTCATTAAAAATTAAGCCTTTCCTCTCCACAGCACAGCAGGTCAAGAAATTAAGCCTGACAATATGCCAATGGAAGAAAATAGTGCTGTTCCCCATCTTGTTGTGTTTGTTGGGTTTTTTATTCATTTAGGATCCACCTCAGTTTCCAGAGTTACATGCCTGAGGCTGCAAGACCTGCCTCCAGGCAGGCACACATGCAGGAGCTTCATGAGACACAGGGCCCTGAAAAATGGTATCATTTAGCAAACCATGAAAGTTGTGGCTTACCCCAGTTGTGAGGAAAACAACATCCTCTGAAAGCTGAGCACAGAGGAAAGGCAATGAAGGGATGAGAATAAAATCATTCATGAATGCACAGTGAACATCAGCCAGCACCTGCTCAGTGGGATTCAAACACCCAGGAGCCAAAGGCAACACGAAAGCAGCAGAGTGTGCTGTTAAGGAGGTGTTCCAGGGTCTGAAGAGCATACATCAGGGTGGCCTTGCTTGCTGGCAAATACAAGCATGGCTAAATGTGCCAGTTTGGCAGTTCAGAGAAGCAGGTAATGCCCAGCCACTGCCTTTTCTCTGGCTAAACAAGATGTGGGAATGAAACAATTGACATCTTTCCTCGCCAACTTGTTCTTTGCCTACACACACCACCTGCTCTGAGCAAAGCATCCCAGTGGAGTCTCCTGCTTGCTGTCTCACCACAGGCAGGTGACACGCGGTTCAGTGATGTTTGCAGAGCATTTAGAAACCCTTTGCTACAAGGAAAAAGGACGCCTTGATCTCCTCTCCCCAGTGCTCCTTTTACACGGCTGAGCACAGAGGTAGGGAGCAGCCAGGAGGGCTGAGCCCAGGCAGCCTGAGCCAGCACTACAACACAGGGCTTCTCTGCTGCCAGGCTGGCTCCAGTGGGGTCACAGAGCAGCTACACAGGTCACAAGAGCTGGCAGGACCAAGACAAGAGACAACATGCCGGCTCCAAAGAGCAATTGACAAAGATAAGAGGCATCATACCTGCTCCAAAGAGCAACTGGGCATCAGCCTAACACAATTCAGAGCACTTAAATAGCGATACTCTTTTGTCTCTGACTTCCAGGCATGTTGCTGCTTCCCTGCCACCCCAGAGAAGTCAGCAAGCTGGAGAACCCTGTGGGCAGCCTCACATCCTGCTTTTGACTAGGGAATGGGAGCAAATACTCCCACCCTCAGCTCACAGTCAGCCAACAGAAACATTTCTTTTTCGAAGCTGCCTACCAACCATCCCTCTCACTAACAAGCTTTGCCCACACTGCAGCAATGGCCTCACTTCATGGGACACGAGTGCGCTGGGAGAGCTTCCCGTGCTGCAGTGTTTAGACAGGGAAGAACACAGCCCTGGGCTCTGCTCATTAGTGCCATCCTAAAGCAGAAATGCAGCACATGGTGAACAATTAACCACCTGTACATAATGCAGGAATGATGGCAAAGCCCTTCTAAGGACACACAGCACAGCTTCTGGCCTTTGGAAATCTCCAGGACACAGGAGGCAACCTTTTGCTTAGGAGGGACAGAAGAGAATCCAGGGAAGAAGTTCATCTTCCAAAAAGACACAAACCAACTGTCAGAGGTCTCAGGGCTCCTTCTAATCAAGATAAAACTATGCTGTGCTCCAGAGAAAAAAATGCATTTCTAGGAGGGTGGTACTCACTTGTGTTTCCACTCTCTGTGGTAAGTGGAAGAGGAAGCATGCAGGGGCTCATTGTGTCAGCAAGTGAGCCCTGCCATTTACCAATTTCTGAATTTTCTTTTCTGTAGAGCCTGTTTGTGAAGAGCCTATTGCAGAGAGGCCACATGTCAAGATTTCTATATATAAAGCAGATATCTGTAGGATCACTATTAATTCACGAGCTGTTTCTGGGACACTGATCTCTGACAGCTCCATGCCCCAGCTTAAATATTCAAGATTTCCCTGGCTGACTCCAGGAATCAGACATCCAGATTTTAAGTTCAAAGTTGTGCTAATAAATATGAGGTCAACAAATAAAAAACAGTTTCAAGCTGAGACTTGAAACTGACTATAGTGTTTACCTGAGGTGATTTTTATTCTTCACATTAAAAGAGAATAAAGAAGAAAAACACAAGCCCAGAAAGCACTTCAGTTTTTAAACCCATGCAATACACCTTCGCTTGCCCAGGATTTGAAATGTCATAGCATAGATGCAAGAACAGAACTCTTGGACCCACTCATCCAAAAGAAAGTTTTTTTTTCTTTTTCCCAGACAGAAAAGCAGCCAGTTTTAGAAAACTGAAAAAATATTTTTCCAGAGACCCATAAGTCACATGAGTCACCCTTATTTGCAGATGAACTCCAACACCATCACTCATGCAGAGCAGAGGAAACCAGAAGCTGGACCAAAATGGGCAGCCTGTCTCAGTGGCTCTGCAGAAACCAAAAGGGATCGAGAAGCAGGCACGCCTCTCCTTATACAGGACCGCCATCATACATTAAGTCAAATTATCTGACTTGGAGGGGAATGAACTCGGGGTTGAGGGCTCTCTGCTGCCAAAGGCCAGCTGCCTCTCTAGATCCGTGATTTCTCCAGCAGGGCAACAGAACTGGCACATTTCCCGTGCCGGCGGGGAGTGGCTGGCGGGCTGTGCCAGGGGACAGAGCTGAGGACCGTCCGCACAGCGACTGCCCCGGCCTGGGCAGCCCTCAGGCTCACACACACAGCTCAGACCACGGGACCCCCTGCTCAGACCCTGCTAGATGTCACACCCTGGGGGACAGTGCTGTCCCCAGACCTCCAACGGCCTTCCCGCAGTGTGCCCACCCGCGGTCACTTCCCTGCTCCTGCCCCAGCGGCGCAGGCAGCGGCCAAGGCTGGGACGGCTCATTGTGCACATCACTGCTAAGCCTGGTAGGCTCCCCACAGCCACAGCACTGCATAGTTACAGGATACACTGCATTTCACCTCCCTGCCTCTCACAGCAACCCACCAAACCCTTGGGAAACCTGCATGCATGAGGGAAAGCCCAAACACCACAAACCCTTCCTGTTCCCCTTCCTATGCAAAAAAGATCATGGCAGGTCAGGATGTGATCTTTCCGTCATGCCCCACTGCCAGGCGCATCAGGAGAGGGTCCTCCTTCACCTCAGTTGCTACTGAGAGCCCTGCTGGGAGGGCTGGCACATCCTGGGACCCAGGTTACAGAGGGACAGGAAATGCAAAGGATGATTATTTTCCCTTGCTAAGAGATTTCAGGCGTGGAGCAGAGCAGAGCTGAGCTGATTTACACGGTCTGAGAGCAGGACCAGATTTGGAGTGGCTGCTGTGCGGCACTGTATCTTGTAAGGAGAGGCTTTGTGGTTAGCCATGAGCACATACTGCCTCCCCCCCAACAGCAGCAATATAACAACGTGTGGCACTGCCACAGCATCCTCCTCACGAGGATTTTACGGTGCTTGGCAGCACTATATGGATTCATGTAACCTCACAAGCCCTCTGAGAGGGAGTAAAGTAAATGCTATAAAAAAACAGAAGGGATAAGCGGGGGAACAGAGAAATAAAACTGCTACAGCAGCATGTTCAAGCTCACACAAGAAATCAGAGCTCAGGGCAGCTTCCTCTGCCACTAAAGTGGAATCAAAAAACCAGGAGTGCTCCAAATCCTCTGTTTGTTCAACTCAGCCCTGGCCAGCCTGAGAGCATTTCCCAGCGCACTCAAAGGGCTACAGCAATAGCAGCACTCACAGAGAGCTCCTCACCGTACTCCTTTCCACAGTCCTGCTCCACAGAGGGTTTCAGAGCAGAGCACCCTGAACTGCCGGCAGCCCCCAGCCCTCATGAGCAGCAAATAACCTAAGGGCTCTGCCCAAGAGCCTCAGCTTTGACTTTTGAGTTTCAGCAGCTACAAGCAATGGCCAAGGGGCTCAGCTGAAGGATTTCCACCCTGCTGCTAGAGGGCTGGGACTGCTCTGACAGCGTTTTCCAAATATTTCCAAGGCTTCCCAAACAACACATACACACACATACACACACTTCCCAAACCCATACACACACACCTCCCATCCTCACTTTGCAGGTGAAGAAAAGCGAGACACAGGCCAAAAAATCCCCGTGCCAGCCAAGGAGGGAAGCGGGCAGCCCTGGTGCCTGGCCCCTGCTCCGACTCTGACCGGGCTGCTGCTTTTGTTCGCTTCCATGTGTGCGTAACCAGCTGACAAATGGATTCGCAGCCAAAGAGTGACACACAGTGCAGTTCCCGAACTGCTTCAGCTGGATCACTCCTGGGAATGCTATTGCTGGGCCACTTCTTGCTCCAGGGGCTGATTTATTTTTTATTAAGCAATTGCCTAGAGTTGAGAGAGCTTTATTGATGCTATTATGCAGGCTGAAGGGAGGACAAATCACCGCCACGGACAGAGCAGAAAGGTCCTCATCATCCTTAAGTCAGGAGCTCAATTTTATCCCCCTGCTGAGCCCATAGACACCCAAAGAGGGCAGAGTGTGGGGCTTTCAACAAAACTGAAGAAGCACATCAGGGCACTGCTACCACCCCTCGGGTTAGGAAGGCGCCCTGGGGGCTCCTGCCATGTCTCTCCCCAAACCCGAGCCTGAGCCCGACTCAGACTGCTGTCTCTCTCCAGGCTTAAAGAAGACAAAACTCCCGAGTGGCGCTCAGGTCCCCCATCTGGCAGCCAAGCGGGCCGAGGCAGAGGTTGGTACCAGCGGTACAGTCCCCTGTGACATTGCGAGCGCCACTCGCGGCCCCCCGGCCCGATGCTCAGAGTGCAGCTGGCCGGAGAAAGGGCTTGTGAGAGGTCACGGCTCTCTGCTGGTCCTGACGGGAAAGCACTGTGATCACATACATGGGGGGTGTGTACATATCCGTATGTGTGCGCTTCTGAACGCGAACCAAAAACCTTCCATCTGTTTCACCCGCCTTTTTCCCCGGACAAGGGCAGCCGCTCTCAGCCGGAGGAGCAGAGCCCGGGCTGAGAGCGGCGGAGACAACTCGCAAACACTTTACCCACGGCATTACTCTATTTCCCCGAGGTGCCCACCCTGCTCCCCGATTGTAGCGGCTGCCATGGTGACAAGCACGAATGCTAAAATAAACAGAAAGCCACCCGAAGGCAAAGCGCAGCCCTCCGCCGGCGCACCCCGCGCCCGCTCCCTCCCCGAGCATCCTCCCCGCCGCGGCAGGACGGGATGCCGGCGGCCGCCGCTCACTCACGATGAGGGGGATGGTCCTCTCCTCCCGGCGCAGCTCCAGCCTGCCGGCCGCCCTCTGCCCGCTCCNCCCCCCCGGCCCCCCCCCCTCCCCCCCCCGGCGGCCCTGCCGGCAGCCGCCGAGCGGGGCTTGTTGTCCTGCCATAAGTAGTAGAAAGTGCCCAAGATCCAGGCGACGGTCAGGATGGCGATGGCATTAGCCCTGATCCTCCTCATGCCGAGCGCCCCGGGGAAGCCTGGGAGCGCTGCCTCGACGGGCAGGGGCGGCTGCGGGAAGAAGGAGAGGAGAGGAGGAGGAGGCGGCGGCGCGGCTCCCCCGCCNGCAGGGCCGCCGTGGCGGGGGCTCAGCCCCAGGAGATGGCTGCTGGGACGCGGGCGGCACCGCAGCCCGCCCTCCTGCACCGCTGCCCCGGGGGAACTCGTGCCTGTACTGCCATAGTCGTGCCCCTGAGGCAGGCGGCCGGCGAATACACCGTGGCAGCCCACGGCACACGGGATCTAGGCACCCGCTCCGTGCAGATGAGCCCATCTCCCGCCGAAGCTGGGGTGGTTGGCGGGAGCAAGGCTCTCGGGCTGGCAGAGGAGCTGCCCAAGCGCCCGCTCCCATCGCTGCCACACGCAACAGCCGCACACTGGCACAAGGGCTGGGCGCCGGGGCCAGCGCCACAGCTCCAGGCCTTTCAAGCCCTGCGGGAGGACAAGCACGGCAGCCGAGAGGCAACGATGATACAATTCCACATCACAGGGCACTGCTAAAGCTGTAGCGGTAAAAAGCTCACTGAATCCAGCCCTGCGGGCAGCTTAAACAACAGAGCATGCAGCTTGTGAAACCAAGTGACATTTAGGCACAGTGTAGCTGCTGTGCAACTACGACTTAAAGGTTTGCAAGAGCAGGAGGAGGTACCGAGAAAACTTACCAGGGAAAACAAATGTTTAGAAAACAGGTGGTTCCGAGGCACCTGATTAGGGGGCTAGATAGAAAATGTGGGTGCTTCCAGGCACCTGATGAGGGCATTAGAGCACTTGCATTACAGTACGGAAAATGTCATCAGGGCTTCTAAATAACTTTTTGCCCTACTTTCCTCCTGACCAAATTCCTTTAAGTGTAATCGCAAAGTCACTGCTAAATCGCCCTTTGAGATTTACCTGCGCACTGCTTGTTTCCTGAAGTGCAGCACAGTACAAAATTCATTTGTCAGACTTGTTCTGTGGGCACTCAGGGTGGAATGCTGTTTCTAGGACTACCACTTCCCCGGGCTGCAGCATAGCTCCACATCAACCTCCCTGCAATGCACACTGCTCGCCTGATGTAGAAAATGTTAGAAAGCATTTCACATCTTCCTAGGTACTTTTCCCGATGACCTGTCAACCACACAGCTTCCCAGGCTGACTAGTCATCGTCAGTGGCAAGGGGAAGTTTGAGACATTTAAGGCAAAACCAGTCTTCCAAAGGATCAACAAAAACATAATTAGTCTAAGCTGCCTGATCCACATCCTGTGGAAACTGGGCTCTCACTATTTTCAATCTCTTTCACGGTCTTACTGGAAAAGAGCATCTGCTCTCCTGTGTGGGTTTGGATCCAGCAGCTGCCTGGGCTGCAGAGGGACATGAGGAGAGGCAGAGGAGCTGCACCAAGGATTCAGAAAAGAGGAAGACAGGGAGTAAGATGTATTCATGTCCATGTGACAGCAGAGCTAGGCAGTGTCTTCTCTTTCACCACTGTGCAGATCATACCAGACTATGCTTGATTCCTTCTTAGTCTTTTCTCACCTTTTGGTGGGATTCACTACAGAAAAGCAAAGCACGAACAGCAATGGAGACTTCTGTGAGAAACAGGAGAAAATCCTCTGCCCCAACACTTGAACTAAACAGACTGCCTTCTCCTGCCTTTCCAAGCATGCTGCTTCCCTTTTCTAGTGCAGCCGTTCATTCTCTTCCTGTGCTGCCCACCCCCCTCCCCAGCTAGCACACCCTATAAGCTGCCCTGCCATTACCATTGCCTCTCTAGGGAAGTGCCAGGAACCAGCAGAGTGCTCTGTAGGCAGGCTTCAGCAGAGCCCCAGACAGAAGCCAGGTCAAGAGGTTTTTCTCCTAAGGGGCAGTTATTTTTACTCCCCTCTCCCTCCAGGAATCAGCACTAGAAAGCAGGGTCTGTTCCTGCAGAAACACATTCAGAGTGCTGGGTAGGGAAGCTCTGCTCTAGCCCACAATCACAGTGAAGGGCACAGCAAAAGCACCGAGTTACCCACCCCCAGAAGTGGTGATAGATCAGCTCACCGTGCCAGCAGAGGCAGTTCAGCGCAGACAAACCAGATTTGCAGAGGTCCTTTATTTATGTTGCCTAAGCTTTGGGACCTATTTGAGTTGAGTGTTAGGAGGTGCTGGTTGGGGCACTAGAGCTAGCTGACCCAAGGGAGACAGGACCTTCAGAACAGCTCCAGCAGAAAAAGCAGCACTTACACAGCACCAAGCTTCCACATGCTTTGAAAGTCTCTCTGCAGTGGTGTTTCATCTCCAGGGCCCAAATACCTCCCTGCAGGATTCCTAGCCTTGCAGGTCCGAGCTATTGGTACTGAAGGTTCCATTTTCTGCAGCCAGAACTTGCAATGATTTAATCTCTGACCACCAAGCTTTTGCTCCAGAATCTCATCTTTCTTTTAAAAGACAATGCACTTCTAACCTTATGTGCTGCAGGGATCTCTGACAATATAAATTGTTCAGTTTGGGTATAGCTATACTGTAAGGTGCAATGCTGCATGCAGATATTAGAACCAGCCCATCAGAGAAAAGAATTCCAGAAGTGGTCTGTCATGGAGATCTCTACACCACACAACTGGCAGTGCAGACATACAGCGAATATTAACAGTGATAATAAATACTTCCGTGCTGATCTTTGCAAAAGCATCAACTAATTCAATAAACTCCCTAGGAGAAGTGACCTGAGAAACATAATATAATAAACCTAACAAATCAAGATTATACAAACCCCACAGCAGAGTTATGGGATCTTATCACCACATTTTTTTCTTTTTCACTTCTATCATAGAGATGTTAAATCTTTTCTTATTTTGTGACAAATTTTGTACAGTGAAATAAGGGACCTCCTGACAACCCAGGCAACTGCTTTTTTAGTATAAACATAAACTAAGTATTTGGTAAATAATAAAGATACAGAACAAGAGGAGGAATATAACCAGCTGCAAGGAGAATTTTGTGGGGGTTTGAGAACCTTATTTTTTTTAATAAACACCAAGGCCCTAACCAGCATCACCTTCAATGAAAAGAGATCTCCTAAGGCCGTGAATATTAAAAGGTGCTCTTGAGAAGCCAGTTTTGTCTTTGGCTGACACCTTAGGTCACATCATCTAGGAGAATAGACCTGGTGTTTCAAATTTCCCAGATAAAACTGAGATGATTGTTATTGCTGGGGAAAAGACAACCATCATCCAGATTTGTCTTCAGAAAAATTAAGTGTGGCTGCCTTATAGTTATGGTGAGACACAGTGCATGTTTTTGTGGTCATCTGACTTAAAACATGGCTGAGTTTTCAACTATGAAACCTCTGGAGAACACCAAAAGATTTTTCTTAGCACTACTCTGATCTGAGAAATCAGGTCTGCTACGTTTGTGGCCTCCAGGCAAGGAATTGCCATCTGAAACATGAACATAAGGTCTGTCTGGACTCTGGAAACTGTTCCAGTAAATTCATCCAGAGTTTAGCTAAGAACATTTGAAGAAAATTAGCATTAGAGTTCAGGGGCTGAAGCAGGTCATGCTCCAGAGAGAAATGAGAGTAGCATGTTATGGTGATGAGATGGGATGAGAAGACTTGTTCAGAGAGAGGCAGCTCTGCTTGCCCACAGCCAGCCAGGAGCTGAGCTCCACCTTGCATCTAGGGAAGAGCACCCCACGTGCAGGGACTTTTCAGGAAATTTTCCCAAAAGATCACTCTTCAGGGAGCTCCTCCTGCATGAACAGAGCAGGGTGTAAAGGAGGTGAGCCATCTTAGGATGGCTTTCTCTGAACTTGCTGCCACCAAGTGACTCCTTCCTCTGGCCCACCCCTAGGCTGGACACTCACCCTCCCTGGTGAAGCTCCTGCTCTTTTCCCAAGCAGAGGCAGTGGTCTGTTTCCAGGTCAGGAAGAGGTCGGTAGGAGTGAGTGAAAGCAATTTATGCATTGAAGGGAGAGGACTCACAGCTCATCCCTGATTTCATTTCAAGAAAAGGAGGGACAAGGGAAAATGTTTGTGTCAATGGGCACAAAGAGCTGAAGTTCTTTCCCTGTAATGGATGAGAGGCGCCTCTTACAGTCTGACCATGACATCTCACCATGCTCTTCATCCAGATCCAGATCTCACCCCTATAAAACCTCTGAGACTTGTTCACCCATACTGTAATGCCAAGATGACAGTGTGTGCCATCATCCTCCACCACACAGCTGTTGAAAAGAAAAAGAAAAGTGTTCCCTGCATTACTCATCTACACTGGCCAAATTTCTGCACTGCCTGAAGTACTCTCCTTGTCTGAAAAAGCTTTCTTATACTGGTCAGAGGGCATGGGTATGCATGTGGGTTTCTGAAGATCCATATAGCTGTGCCTCAGGTCATATATCACCCTCCACTTCCCTGGCCTCAGACACCACTGGGAGACCACAATGTGCACCAAAGTCCAACAGCTTGTCTTGATCATGCCCTGCATAGAGCTAGACACTGTTCAAGCAGTCTCCAGCCCTTTACTGCCTCAGGCACCATAAAGAGGCCAGTCAGATAAATTACACTCCTAGGAGTGGCTTAATTTTTCCTGATGCCCAGTTAGAATAGGTGCAGATGGTGGATGCCAATTAGTTCTGCATTTAACAGAAGATAAGGTGTCTGGGGTGCCATAAATGCTGACCAGGACAGAAATGTCTTCTGGGCCCTTGTTTCTGGCCAGCATGTAAACAAGTAAGGTGGTGGAGGGCAGTGACTCTGAGCTAAGTTGAGGTAAATAGCACAGAGTTAACTGGGAACCAGGATTTCAGTTGCTTCAAATTGCACAATTAAACATTGTCTTAAGTGCTGTTAAGGTCACTATAATCTTAACATTACTTTCATGAACATGTTTCTTAAGGAAAATGAGAGCATAGAGAAGAATTCACAATAAGCTGTAATTAACAGTTCCCCATTGCACTTGTGCTCTTCAAGTATGAAGAGGAAAACATCTGCTAAAAGGCTAGCAGTGGCAAGATGAATCTGCTTTGACAGTGTGTAAGAGCCAGGAAAGCCTCCAGAGTGTTTGGCTGGGATTCAGGATGGGAGATGGTGCCATTAATTCCCTCTAAGCTAGGTAACCCATCTGTGTGTCACCACAAGACAAGGTGGGCCTTAGTGAGGAGTGGAGTTGTAGTAGAATCAGGCAGGAGTGATCAACACCCAGAAAAATGCTCAAAGTTCATATAATCCTTTAAAAGTGTAGGAACAGAAAAAATATTTAAGTTGTAATAATTACATATTAATACAACTTATTAACCAGAAGATCCACATCTAATCAACCTGATTCACTTTATGAGCCTGATACAAATTTTTCTCTCCCTCCTACCTACTTTTCTTATCTTCTTTTCTCACCCCAAGTCATTTGCTTCACTTCCTTGCTGCATCTTTTCTAGGATACAGATTTATTTCCCACTTTCCTGGTAAAGCACGTAGCACTTTTTCTGGTGCTCAGAATTAATTAACAATAAAAATCTTTTTATTACGATCTGAGGACAATTTGCTCTCCTTTACCGGCATCCCATCACAGCGCTGACTGTGACCTGAACTGCAATTTAATCCTCATAGAAATTCAAAGATTTTACAGCTCACTGTAGCTACCAGGTTAGTGCTCGTAACAGTCCTCTTGGCTGCAAAGGAGAAGCAGTCTGAAATGCTCATCTGGAAAAATGATGAAACTCCTGTCTTCCACTACAGAGGAATTTCATGTGAAAACACAACAATCTGGGAAATAACCTGTGAAAAACACACAATCCAGTTTCTCACACATTCCATAAAAGGAGCTTGCACCCTGCACAGCAGACTGGGTTTGAATAGAGTGCAATGAAAAATGTTTAGCTTTCCTAAAAATCACAGCAATATATTTATTTTTGAAGCTCTATCACTGAAAATAGCTTGGATAATTAATGGAAAAGTTTCCAAAACATTCCAGCCCTGGCACTAAGCATGAGAAACTCCAGGCTGAAGGGAGGCCAGAAATAGGAGACATGGATCAGTCAACTCCAGAGGCACTGCAGTGCTGTTGCAGTGAGCCTGATTCCATAATCTGCCTACTGGGATCCAGCTCCATCTCCAGGTGGCAGCTGGAATGTGTAAAAAGCCAGGGAAGGGGTTGGAGTTCAAAGGACATCAGGCATCCCTGTAATGTCAGGAGCACACTCCAGGCAGACCACTGTAATATTAAATATCTATAAGTTTCTACCATTTCCATCTGTGTTCTGTTGGAACATCTTTACTTCAGGGAGGTGGGTGAAGCAGACATGGAGGACAGCAAGAGTGTTGATGGAAATGACAGCCTCGGTGGAATTGCAGCCAGGAAGAGCTGCTGCCTGCAGCAGGACAGCAAGCGGCTGTGTCAGCCTGGAGGGCACCAGGGCCTGCACGGGGCAGCACACACAGCTCCCTCAGCATGACACCACTTCTGCCTGGAGAGCAAGATACAGGTCTGAGCCTGGCAGCATCCCTCTCCATAAACAGCAACCCAGGTACTGCTAAGCTTCCACAAACATGCTGTTACATTCTTTTGAAGCTCTTGCAGAAACAGAGCTGCTGTCCTTTTCATGACTTTAGAAAGGTACTTCTTTAAATATTCACATTTTAGGACAAATATTTTTATCCCCTCCCTAAAGGTAAACGCTTTAGATGTGCTGAACAAAATGGCCTCCACCACTTTTGCATAGAAGGGGAGATGGGAATTATGAAGTAAAAAATTTCACTATTAAAAAAATTACCCCTAATTTTTCCTTGTAATTATCTTCAGTACCTGAATGCATGGTTTGGCAAATGAAGAGCTGTCACTGTGAAGCACAGCAGCCAGAAAAAGGAGTGAGAAATGGGAGAAAATGTTGAAGCCACTGTGAATGGAAGTGGCACTCTGATTTGAACACTTGCATGTCTGCAGAGATGCTTGGCACATCACTGCAGCGTTTTCAGATGCAGAGACACATCATGACATGCACATACAGGCATGCACATGTGTTTCACACCCTCAGATTAGTTTCAAGTCTAACTCAAGTTTGCAGCAGATACCACTTTCTCTGGTGCTGGCTGAAGACAAGGAAAATATCTCCCACAGCAGCTAAGAACCATTGCAAGCCTAACCATTTCTGTTTGAAGGTCACAGCAAGATCCAAGAAATGTGTCATATCTAGCAAATAAATAACTAATTCCTTTACTGTGTCTGCTGCAACATACCTTTCCCCACAGACAGAGGATGAAAAAGGCTCTGTGCAACAATTATAACCATATTGCTTAATGGCATACAGGTTATTTTACTGCAGTAAAATCTATGCAGACAAAAATAAGCATATCAATAGGTCCAAGTTTTAAAGCCCCATGTACAGCACATACAATCACAGCCTGCCAGAGTTATGCTACCATGCATAAACACCATAGTGGTCATTCCTGCTTCATTGCCTGGCTTTATTTCTGCTCCAAGCAGCCAGCTCAGCCAGGCAGGCTTTGTCCCAACTCCAGCACAGAACAAGCTTGGATTCCACCATCACAGCACTTCATGGACTCCTATGTGCCATGTTCCTGCCTCAGCTGGGCAGCATCAGCCCCTGTACCTGGGTCTCCAGAGATGGGAGGCAGCTCTTGCCTACTTGGCACCCCCAGAGGCAGCCGAGTGCAGCAGACACAGGGGGAAGGATTCCAGGTTCTCTTTATCATCATGTGCAGGATGACTTTGCTTTGACACCTCTCCAGTCTTCAGGAACTTTTCCAACCTCCCTAAACAGGGAGAAACAAATGCTCCACTTCTTTCCATCTTGCTCCTCCTGCCTTATCCTCCTTCATGTTCTTCGTAGCACCTGGATCAAAAAAAAAAAAAAAAAACACCAAAAAAACCCACTTAGAATAATCCAAGTGAGAGTGTGATCAACAGTGAAGGAAGGAAGAGTTGTGTTTTCTGCTTGCTAGCAGAAAACTAGTCTTACATAGAAAACTTAAATATCACAGGTTGAAGGCCCTCTGTGATGCAAGGAAGTGGGGAATTGGAGGTCTGAACCAGTAAAGCTGAGAATGTCAAAGGGGAATCACAATGAAAAATACCCATTGGATCTGGAAATTAAAGACCAGCCTCACAGAGTCTCAGAGGGAGGTGCAACAAGAGACTGCTCACCAGAGGAGAGATTTTGGAGAAAGCTAGGAATCCCTCAGTCAGGTGACCCATGCATTGCAGGACAACCCAGGAGCATGTTTCTCTCCCAGGCACACTCAGTACTGCATTGGCTGCTTCAGAACAAATCTGCTGTAAAGAGAAAGGAGTCCAGTTGGAAAAATTGATGAACATCAGTTGTATGGTAAGGAAGAAGAGGGAGAACAGAAAGTGGATTCTCTTACTGAAGACAGAACAAAGTGCCTTACAAAAACTTGGGGAATCTGGAATCCCATGGGAGAAGAAAAATAATGACAGGCCATCTGCTATCTGGGGTGCAACTAGCACCATATTCATCTAAATCTGTAGTTGTTCTAAATCATCTGCAACAGAAATGATTTGTGATGACATCAGACTATTAGGTCATTGTCCATTCATCATGAGCTGAGGCTCACCCAATTTCCATCCATAGTTAGACCACCAGCCACTACAGTATAAGTAACAAAATCTGTAATTCATTTTTGGCTCATATGCAGTTCTTTCACTAATAAAACATTGAAATCAGTGACCTGGCACTGTCTTCCATGGACTGAACTGAGGCAGACTGTGCACATTCATTTTTTTTGCCCCCAGACTGAGCAGAAGTCAATAAATGAGTTATAGCCAGTGCATTGAGATTTAGAAGGGTTTGATGGTACTTCTGGTTTTATACCTCTGCTGAATTTGTAATCTCTTGACCTCAGCCCACGCATCATGCTTTGGATGTGGATTTATTGCAGTCAAGATTTCATAGCTTTGAGCAAGATTCAGAATATAATTTGTGGACGCAAGAGAGGTCAGAAATGAAGAACTGGGACACCAGAGACACACCTTAAGGAAAGAACTTTCAGTCTCTGAAGACTGATTAGCTGTGGCTCTGAAAATCCTCTTCAGCAGCTTGGTCTCGTCAAAATGCCCCAGTCTCACTCTATTTCTGTTCCCCAAACTCCAACTATTCTGCTGCATTTGGGAATAATTTTTTCCAGCCCTGTTACACTGCTTGCAGCTGTGCTGCACTTGAGGTGCAATACTCTACCACCACCCCTCCTGTTGAAGTATGAGCTCAGCTACTGAGGCAGCATCCTTTTCCAAGGACTCGAGGTTTTAGAAATGCATGGGAGCTGTCTGAAGGAGCAGTGAGACATTTCCTACATTCACTGTGTGTGTTTTGGGTCTCTTTCATATGAAACTAACAGGGAACAGAAGCAACAGGTGAAATTGTGAGGTCTGCAATGACTGAAGTCAAGAGGTCTGTTCCCTGGTACTGCCTCTTACTCCTCTGCTCCTGCTGGTCCCCGGTGATGTGACAACCTTCCAGCTCAGTTCAGTGACACTCCAGTGCCCAATTCCCTAGCAGGCTCCTTTGTACCAGGTTGCTGTGTCTCAGCAGGAATCCAGGCTGCCAGCAGTGCATAAATGCACATAGCCTGGAGCCCGAGGTGGAGACACTGCAGATGTAATGCCTTTTATTCTCTTTTGTCAGAAAAATGTAATTTACTTACTACTACTGTTCACTGTTAAAAGACAGAGAAACTTGTTGAGACAAAAGTAATACTGCTTCAGTATAGTGATAGCATTAAACCAGTGCAGCTTCCTCAGGACGGACACAGCTGCTGGATTTGAGGTGTTTATAGCATGACATTGCCAGGGGAATGAGCTATAAACACATAACAGGCCTTTGCACCCCCCTCGACAGCATCAGGTCACATTTCAGTTAGATAAACAAAAGGACCATCCAAAAGTCCACCTCCAATCAAAATAATAATTAACGCTATGCAAGCGATGTCTAAATTCCTGCCTGTAATGACAGAGACAGATGCATCCAGAGGGTCCTCTCCAGATGGTCTGTACTAGCTTAGAAAATAGGTCCCTCGATGCATCCAGTGGGCATGAACAGGCCATAGCCAGTGAAGAGCATTGACATTTAAGTACTTCCCTGCTGAAGACACAGCCACGTGTTCCTCAAGCCCGAACAAGTGATACCTGCTCTCCTGTCTCCTTGCCACTGGTGTCCATCTCTCCAGCTACTTTGCAAGTATCTTGTTTGCACAGTGCAGCTGTTGATAGGCAGGCAGTTTCATCAGGGGCAGTAAGGACCACAAAAGCAGCTCTAATACCTTCTTTGTCTCCTTCAGGTCAAATCTGCAGAGCAGTGAGGTTAGCACACACGCACAGAATGAGTTTCTGCTCCTCTGCCACACATTGAAATTGGGAAGTCTGGTTATATGTTTCTGACAATGTTCCCCAACGTCTTTTTATGTCACTATCACCACAGTCCACTGACAAATACAGGATGGAGTGTGGAGAAGCCCCTTTCTTCCTTATCAAATCAGCATGCCTAGAGCACTGAATCTTTGGGATTAAAACATGCAAAATAGCTTGTTGCCACCAAATCTGTCTGAGCACCAGCCTTTCATTCCACAGACTTTCTCTAGTTTACCATTACTCTCTGCATCCCCCATCCTTAAAAGAAACAAAGAGTCAGCTACAGCACAGAATACTTCAAAGTTCTCTGTGTGAAGACTTTGAAGTTCTTCCTTGTAAAATGCTCTGTTAACTAACCAACAGTTCCTCTGTGCAGGAGTCTTTCTGAAGCAAACTGAAGCGGTTTTGTATCATCAGGGACTTTCTCCCCCCTCATCAAACCCTAAATGCCGTTTGGGAATTTGTGTTGGCAGAAACACGTGCAGTCACTTTAGCTGACATTTTTCAGACAGGCAACTCATTGAGAGTCTACTCACTACTGGGTATTTAGAGAGGGGAAGGTGAAATTAAATCCTGCTTGACCATACAGCTCAGTCCCAGCAAAGCAGGCACTGCCACATGTCTTGGTGATAGGAGACTTGTTGAAAAAATTCTGCCTAGCTCTCCTCAAACTACCACAGGAAATATCAGTCAGTTTTCACCTTGAAAACATGAAGTGTGAAAAACAAACTATCTGGGGAGAACCAAGCTCACACTACTGACTACTAAGGTCAGTGAAACTGTCTTGAACTAAAGCTTTTATTTCAGTCCAGCACAGCAATTCCTACATCTCCATCCTTGCCCTCATGAATCATATGGGGTATTTTTATTTTGTAGTGTGCCTAACACATAGCACCCCACGGCTTTTAGAATCCCCTTTGAGTTGATTGTATTTTTCAGTCTTCCCCCTTCATCTTTGTTGAGGAGAAAATCATGCTGGCATGTATTTCCCATCTTGATTACAGCACAATTTGTTTCTTTGTACAGCAGTTCCATTTAACTTCCTGTGGTGGGGGGTGAAATCTCCCCAGCAAACTCTTGGGAATTTTATAGAAAAATAAGGCTGGTGAGGTTACTGACTTCATTGTCTCCCCTAAGTGAAGTTCTGAGATTTAAAAAAAATGAGCACATACTTGGGAAGAGAAAGTCTGTTTAGGTCTGGAGGTCTGTGATTGTAATTTTTCTCAAGGAAGCAGGGATTTTGGAAAGCTACTAAGTTGCATTAAAAAAAATTCCTCATTTGGCTTCTGTGTCCTTTCTTGAAGCATTTGACTGGAAGTGCCAAGTGTGGTGTTAACACATAGTGTGAGGAGCGAAGGGGAGGGAACACGTGCCAAGGTCACCTCCTCAGCAGTAGCAATGGCAAGTTTCACAGCAGTGATATAAAACCTCCCTCTGATACACGATACCACTCACAGCTACTTTTTAGGAGCTATAAAAATCCAGAGCAGGCACATATTAATTAAAGTAGTTCAGAGAGAAGCTCTGCGTGTCTCTCTTGGCAGCGGGTGACTGAAGGGCACATAGCACATAGGGGAGCAGAGTGGCCATGGGCAGAGTTAGCTAAAATATTTTAGTTTTTATCACCTCTGGGTTTGTCAGTGGGCAGCACAGATGGTTTGCAGCTGGGGAGCCAGTCAGTGTGCTGCTAAGAAAGCAATGTGACCTGTGTCATGAGGCAGCACATACATACTGTAAGGAAGCTTTTCTTCATGACTAGCACAAATCTCCTTCATTGACATTGAAGTCCATAACCTCCTGTCCTAGCTAGACTAGAAAGCACACCACAGAAATCCCCCTCCTCTTCAGCACAATGTTTCTTCTTTACCTCTTTGTCCCTCCCTTGTTTCCCCTAAACAAGACAAACTCTTGTAGACTTTGCTTGTAAGCCACATTTCCACACTGATGTCCCCTGCAGAGCACAGGACTCACCTTCCAGAGAGGCAGGTTTTCAGCAAAAGACGCAGTGATGAGGACAGGGACCCATTCAGGCTTCCCTCTGCTCCTTTCCCTTCAAGGTCAGGGCAAGGCAGGCCAAGAGACAACCAAGGTTAGTAGCTGAGTGCAAATCCACTAGCTATGGCCATTTCTCTCCCTTGTCCCCTACTACAGCCCACCATGAGAAGCAGCTTTTGCTGTGAACTCACTGACTAGACACAGCTGGCAGTGAAACACATCCAGCAAGAGGTTGGTGGATAGCAGGAATGATTGGTGATTAGCAGGTGGATAGCAGGAATGAAACTGGTGATTATTCCAGTTGAGTGAAATACAGGTAACTCACCTTTTTTAGCTCTTACATTTATCTACCTGTATTAACCTCACCTGCAGGATTCTTTGTCCAAAATTAGAGCAGGCCTTACACACTCCAATATTTCACTATACACTGGAAACCTTGAAAGTAGCGGAGCATAACTGGGGGCATGGAGCTAAAGGAGCCAGAGCCCAGCGACATTAATGGTCCCAATGCCCATTTGCAAGGCAGGGAAAAAAGGGATATTGGGGTATTCTTAAGGATCTAACATTCACTCTCACCTATGGTGCACAGAAGATGCACCTGAAGGCAGTTTCCTCCCCCGTAAACACTTCGTTAAGAGACAGGCAGTCTAGTCTCATGTTTTCCAGGGCTCTGTAAGGATTTCTTAAGTTCCAGTTTTACTGCTTGGACTGACTCTACTTCTACTGTGGAGAAAATATCTGTAAAATGGAGCTGGTCTTTAAAACATCAGCACAGTGCTTTGAGACATGCAGCTGAACAACATCTAGTCTTGCTACTCATATATCACAGGAGAACCAGAGGGGGACAGAAGATAGTATAAAGCTTTTAAAACATATGGAAAACATTATCTGAATAGCAAAAATATGACATAAAACTATACACACATACTTACAGCTCAGATTTGAACTCTCCATAGCCCTTCCTAGACAAGTAGGGATAATGATTTTTTTATTCATAGTGCATTGAAAGGGAGTCCCACTCATATTTTCACACGCCCCAGCAGTCACACAGTCTCTCTGCTTTTATTTACGGCCAGAAGTCCTGGACAGAGTCATGGCACAGAGGAAAAAGGAAAAGCAACTGGCAGATCTCAGCTAATGCAAAGTACTGTCTGACATTTTTCAAAGAACAATCAATTGGAAAGGGCTTGCTGTTAATCAATGTGAAACAGATACATTTCAGATCCCCACAGAGCATGATACAATGTGAAGCAGCTTCTTAGAGCAGCAGGGTTTTTCTGTGAAGGGAGTTTGGACAGGCAGTTTTTCTCTTTAGCCTGCATTTCTGACAGCTGCCTAGTACCCTTTTCGCAGGCTTGTCACATTCGTGCCGAGGTATATAAATGCCTTCTCCTTTTTTCCTTCCTAACCACTGCACAATCTTTCACTTTTTTAAGCAAAGAAAGATAGAAGCCATATTTCCTATCATCTATGGCTGAAGCCGAAGTTTTTCCTGTACAAGGAAATGGTTTCTTGTTATCTGAAGATGACATTATTTTACAGTAAAAGCCTCCATACTCTTTTTTTTTTTCTGTTCTCTTTACTCCCCCCAGTCTCAAAGCTGAACTTATCCAATAGCTTGCAAAGGAAAGTAATAAGAGAAAGATGGTTTTGCTTTGTTTCCTGGCGACCAACACCACTGAGACCCCAGGTAGCATCACACTGGCTAATTCAAGACAGAAACAAGTTCCATTACAGTTAAGTGGCAAGAGAGGATGCAGCACTAACCTTGGCACAGAAAATCCTTTCCAGAGCTGCCTGCTCTTCATGGTAGAATTCAGTGATAGAGGAATATGGTTTTAATATGAGAAATTATACTCCATGCATGTTTATTTGGCTTTGGGTTTTTTTTTTCATCTACTAAGCTTGACCATATTGGCTCACTTCCATTACCCTCTTACCTACCTTTAAAAGCATTTAACAAAACCCCCTTGAGGCAGGGCTAAGAGGGCTCACTGTGGCTCCTTTAATAACTCCCAGAGAAAGCTGGATACATCTTCTTTGCACTTAGCTCAAACTGCCTCTGCCTTTCTCCAGAACAAGGTACCCCTCAGGGTGAGGAAAAGTCCTTATACCAATAACATGGTACTAAGTAGAAGAGAGAGAAAGGACTCTGTAATGGCCCTTACTCCCAAAGAACATCAAAGGGGTTGGCAGCCTGTGGGAATGCCAAAGGTCTTACAGGTCTGGAATACTATGGAGGCCCAAAAGAAGGAGGAGATGAAGGAGCAGTGATGAGAATTGACTTGCTGGTTCAGACTAGAGGTGCCTCTAAATCCATACAGAACACTGCAGACAGGCAGGTGACTCCCTGTTACAGAGGCTCCCTTTGCATGTGAAAAGACCCAGTTCCTCCAAGATATTCAGGCAAGGGGCCAAGGCAATGAGGTACTTCTCTAGGCAACCACATTGCCTTCATGGAAAAACTGCCAGCTAAACCATGGTACAGATAGTGTGGAGTTCAGATACTCCCTAAGGAGCCAGAGCAATAGAAATGCAACAGGAAGAGAGCATCCCATCCCTGCCATTACTGAATACCAAACAGAGAAATATGCAAGCCCACAGGGATATGTTGTCTTCAGTCCTGTCAGTCACAGATATGACAGCTGGGACCTTGAGACTGTCAAAGGAGGAAAACCAAGGCACTCCAAATGCCAAGACTGTCAGCAGCATAATTAACATGTCATGTACGGTCTGCTCAAAAGTGCAGCACTTACTGCACCTCCAACAGACAATGCTGCTCTGCTGGTAAATCCTGCACCTTGCAATAATGTCTAAGTCACTGAAAAATCAAGAAAAAACACAAACTGTAGTGTTTGGAAAGACAGAAATCAGTTTGTAGCCCACAGAGGAAGGCAAGCTAGCCTACCACACGGGCCATTGCTTCTCCCACTTCAGAGGTGTGTCTCTGGAAATTTGTACCCAGTCCTATTCTTACAGAAGAACATCTGTTTCACATGGGCAAAACACATGAAACAAAAAGGATGGAGGTAAGTTCAGTAGGGAATTCATAAGCCAAGACAGGTTTGGGGATCTCAGCAGATGGGGTGTGCTCCCCACTAACCTGCAAGGACCAGTTTGAGGCAGGTGGCACCGTGCACCAGGTAAAAGGGAAAACTTCTCTCCCCCATCTCTGGCAGCACACTGTGGGCAAACTTACAAATGTGAAGTGACAAGCAACAGAAAGAAAAATCCCATGTTGTAAAAGCCAGCCCATACAGAGAGCATTGCCTCTGTGCAATTCTCCCTCTGCACAGATAAAATGGATGTGTGTGGTTAAGTGCAGGACTGTCCCAGTTAAGGTAAAATACTTGGGGCAACCTAGATGAATGGTCAGGCTGAGAAAAATCTAAGGTTTCATTTGAACAAATGTAGATTTGTAGCCATGACTGACCAAAATGACCAGGCCAAGGACAGCCCCTGAATCCACTACTCAAACACACCTGAGCAAGCTCACTATCACATTGCTTAGAAGTACAATATTGCTGCCAGCATGGGCTCTTCAACAGCTGATCTCTGACACACAAATCAGGGAAGGCACTGGAAAGACAAAACTGGAGGGTGAGGTCCAGGTGTTACTCTAAAGAACAATGGACTGGGTAAGACACAAGGAAGGAAGAGAAAAAGCAAGCATGCAAGAAAGGAACAAAAGAGCTTCAAAAGCATTAGGTCTGGTAAAAGAGTAAATTTTTATAGAATGTAACAATTAGCAACAGAGACATACAAGGAAGTTTTATCCACAGACTAGTAGAAAATTTAAAATCAGAATAAAATAAAGCAAATCTATTTCTGCGTAATAAATATATCACTTCCCCTCTTCTTTCAGATTGAATTAAAATTATGCAAGTTAAGGATATCTTACAAACAACAAAGAATCTTAGCTTAGAAAATATCTGTGAAGGAAGTTCTCCTTGCTAGTTTCTGTTTCTGAATGAGTGATTTGGAAAAAACCTCTTCAGTGATACCACTGGCTCCTTAAAATTAGAGGCCGTGCAGCCCAGTTCTTGTCTCAGCGTTACTTTCTTGTCTCACAAACAGCAAAGACCTGACCCTGTGGTCAGCCAATCGGTTCCATTACAGAGTTTGATCAGGAGTCCCTGTATCAGAACAAAGGGAGAGAAAGCAAAGCAGAACAAAGAGGTGAAATGGACACCCTGTGCTCCTGATGACAGAAAAGGAGTTTCTGAGTCATGCAGAGAGCTCTCAACACCCCGATCAGATGGAGACAGGATACAGCACTATCTGAACACATGCTCAAAATGCTTCGGAGAGAAACAGTTATATCCAAACTGCTGCTGCAGGCAGGAAGGTCTTGCTGGGATTATAATCAGCTGTGTGAATGAGCACAGAGACACACCACATTTGGCTAGATCATTTTTTGTTAAGACTTGCCCGTGGTACAGGGAAAAAACCCTGCCCTTACAATGAAAACGATCTCATTTGCAGCTCTATGTTAAGTAGTATTTATCATGAACCTTTGATTCCTCATGCTGCTATTGCAGCTCCTCTGGGGTGGCATTAATGTAACATTTCTCTCCATGGCTCCTACTTATCTCAAACAGTCTCTGCTACAAACAGGGTTTTTACCCCTGGCCTGTGAAATTTCTTGAATTATCTGATAAGGGACAGTTTCAGCCACAATCACAGCAGGTCCAGGACTCTGCCCAAATGTTATAATAAAATGTGGGTCAACTGCACTATACACAGCAGCATGAAGATAAGGGTTTTACTGAAACTTCTGTACAGAGATGTGTAAAAGTTGAGCATAGCTTCATCAATCAGTAGAAGCACACTCATCTAATGCAATCAAAATCATCAAAAGGGATTTTACAGAAAGGAGTGTGTATTTTTAAAAAGTTATCTCTAACTAAGGTCTAGCACCAGACAAAAAACATGAATATTTAAGGAAGTTAGACAGCAGCACATCTTAAAAAACAACAATAATAATTAGCACACACTAGCTTATATTTTCAAAGCATTTTACAAAAACATTAATTAATTAAGCTTCACAACACCCTTGTGTTGAGATAGTTAAGTATTATTAGTCCCATTTTAGAGACAGAGAAACAGGCATGAAGAGAGTATAACCTGCTCACCACCACACATGTCAAATCCAGGTACAGAACATCAGATTTTCCACTTTTTGTCATGTGTGGTCTGACCTCTTAAAAGCTTCTGCTCTTTAATTGTTTCCTCTCATCCCTTTTAAGACACCTGTCCTTATTTCAGTCTGATATGAAAAGGTACTCACCAAGTGCTATTCAAAGAATCACTGAATGGTTTGGGTTGGAAGGGACCCTAAAGAACATCCAGTTCCAACATCCCTGCCATGGACTGGGACACATTCCATGAGCTCAAAGCCCCATCCAACCTGGCTTTGAACACTTCCAGGGATGAGGCATTTACAGCTTCTCTGGCAAGCTCTTCCAGTGCCTCACCACACTCACAGTAAAGAATTCCTTCTCAATGTCTAGTCTAAACCTAGCCTCTTTCAGTTTAAAGCCATTAACCCTTGTTCTATCACTGCATACTCTTGTAAGAAGTCATAGGAGAGGTGCTCCAGCCTCCTGATCATGTTTGTAGCCCTCCTCTGGACTTGCTCTATTATGTTGGGGGCTGCAGTGGACACAGTACTCCAGGTGGTCTCATGAGAGCAGAACAGAGGGGGAGAATCACCTCCCTTGACCTGCTGGTCATGCCTCTTTTGATGCAGCCTATAATGTGGTTGGCCTTCTGGAAAAGTTATCGACGCATTTCAGGAACCTCCTGAATTTTTTATGCCCTGTTGTGTTGCCTCTCCAACAATATGGGGTGGCTGAATTCCCCCATGAAGACTAGGCCTTGTGAATATGAGCTTGCTCTTATCTATAGAGGGCTTCATACACTCAGCCTGTCAGGAGACCTGTGGCAGATCACCTCTGTCACCTGTGCCTGGCCTCCCTTTAATCCTGACCCTAAGTTCTTAGTTGATTCCTCATCCATCCCTAGGCTGAGCTCCATGCACTCCAGATGGAGCTCTGTGCTCTCCAGCCAGTCACTGACCTAGAAGGTGACACCTCCTCCTTGCCTCCAGTGCCTGCTCTTCCTAAAGAACCTGCACCCTTCCATTCCACCACTCCAGCCATAGGAGTTATGTTGCCCCATCTCTGTAATAGCCCAGCACACGTGAGCCCACTATTCATGACAAACAAGCAGAATTGGGAAAAACAATTTTTATAAACTCTGTGTTACTGGAAGCTGTTTAACAAAAGATTTGACATGGGTATTTCCATACTGTCACTTCTCATCAGGCACTTGCCACCAGGAAACTTGCTGAGGCCTATCTGCAATGCCAGTACAGCTCAGAATCTGCAAAAAAAGGTAAGGTTTCTTTGCTTCTTCCAAACAAGGAATCTCTCTCTGGCAGGGGATCTTCTCTAGGAAGAACTTTATAGAGTACAACTGCACTGAAAACAAAGAAAGACTTTTATCAAGAAGACTCTCAAGGTAAAGACTCTCAAGGTGAAGCCAAGGGCACAAATGTATGTCAGAAAATCTGGAAATGTTCATTTATTGTGCTTTTGCTGCCTTTCTCTGGACTCACTCTGAGAGATGGTCTGGAGGCATCAGACATCCTGGGGGCTAGAAAATGATTCTTCATAGTCACTTTGAGAAGACAAGTTCCCTTATCATATCACTCTTGCATTGAACTACTAAGTGACAGACTAGGATTGAACTTCTAAACCACCTGAAAGTTCAACTCAATGGATGTAACTCTATAAACTGTCAAATTTAACTCTAACTGGCAAATCTGGCAGATCTACTGCTGCCTTTTTGTAAACCCCGGCACCAAGTGTTAGTGGAGATACAGAAATAAAAACAGTCCTTCCATCTTCAGTTACATCTGTCCATTAGACACTATCCAGAGTCTAGAAGTTAGTTTCATGACAGCTTGATCTGAAGATCCTCCCCATATTTTTGGATCAGCTTCACGTGGTTATGGTCCACTGACCATTGCTCTGGGAGGTGTTTGGGCTTCATGCTGTCCAAGAAATGTTGCCGCCAGCGTCTTTCCAGCTGCATGAGGGAGCGCAGGCCTCCTTTGGCACAACACTGCACCACCTTCAGTCCATGTGGCACGTAGCTCTCATTGCAGATCCTGCCAGGACACAAGCACAATTTATTTTCACACAAGCCTGCTGTCAGACTCCAGATCTGTCTCCAATGAACAGCAAGATAGCGAAGATAATTTCAGCTGCAGAGTTTAATTACAGACAAAGGGTAAGCTAACCAAGAGGGAGAGTTTTAAGCTTTGCTTCAATGCCAGACTGCTTTCTGGAACACAGTTATACTGGAAGGCTGGTTTCTGTGAACTGACAGTGTTCTTCTTTACAGCAATCCTATACAAAGCTCTTAAGGTCCATTACAAGCTCCTCAGGAGACTGCAAATTTCTCAAGGCAAGAACTATATGACCCTTCAGAACACTGAGCCTGTCACTGAATTCCCTGCCTGGATGGGTTCTAAGTTACAACATCTGCACTTTACAAACAATAGCAAGCATAACAAGGACAAAATACTCATTTCGTGCAGAGACTAGACACTTGTTAAGAAAAGATATTGGGGGAGGCTTTGAGAAAGTGAAGAAGAAAAGACTTCCAATATGGCTTTCCTTCAGACTCTTTTCCTGATCTGTCCTTCAAAAGAAGTATAAAATGTTGGAGGGGAAGATGGAGAGCAAGAACAGAAGACTGGTGAGGAGGAAGGGAAGAGGCAAAGAAACGAGAGCTGCAGTTCAGAGACCAGTGGTGAGTTGAGGGGAGATGAGTATAAACAAAACCAAACCCAGTAAGAAATGCAATATAAATCACTAAAAACCTTACATCCAGCCTACATGGGCTTGCTATACCTGGTTTCAAGACCAGCTGCTGCCTGGAGCATCTCTGGAGTGACTGTCTCCGTGTTATAGAAGTCCTTGATGCCTTGCAGCAGCTCTGCCCTCCGGGGGTCAGGCAGGCTGTCTGCATTCAGCAGGGCTCGCGCCCCCGAGCGCACTTGCCTGCGCAGAGGGTCCTCCAGGAGGCGCACGCCTTCCTCGGAGCCGATGGGAGCCCCGAACTCCTCGGCCAGCTGCTGCTTGAGGTGGTTGTCGTAGTAATTGGAGATGGCATGGCAGGATGTGCAGAGAAGGAGCACATCATGAGAGTTGTGGTCCTTCATCTGGATGGGGAAGTGTCTTCGGTATTCGTGAGGAACAACATTCTTCCTGGAGAAGAGAAAACAAACAGCTCATTGCAGTTGTCTGGAGCTGCTGCTCCCCAGTTCCTCCTCTTCCTGTCCCAGAAGGGGTCAACTAAAACTAAAAGTCCAGGTAAGCAAAGATTACCAGGACTTGTAGTACAGAAAGTGATTCTTTTTATTCATTTGTAGTTCTCTCTACAGATTTTCTGCATTTCTCTTTTTTCCTTTCCAAAAATTCATCTCTTTCAATTAGAGATTCAGACTGTAAAAAAAAAACAAGTAATGCACTATGAGCAGTATACATCTCAACTGATCAGTAGCACACAAATAGACAGACTAAAATCTTGTTCTTTTTGACCTCATGAGCTTTAGGCTCACCTAAACCTTTCAAAAATAAAGGATTAAGTAGTGGAAGGAGTAGTACAGCTCTTTCAGAGGGGATGCCACCCACCCAGTGTGTGTGAGCACACTGCTGCCCCTGTCACTCAAACTGCAGCACATACGTGTTCCACATGCTTTGATCTCTCCTAGGATCAATACCTCTGCCTCTGTAAGAGGAAAGGCTGCTCTCTTCAGTGTCTCACACAGCCATACAACTGCAGAGCAGTCAAACAGTGCCCCATCCAGGACAGGAACAAACACAGTGTTTCAGGCCACTAACCAAGCCTCTGGATGCCAAACTAGATGCAGACCTCAGTCCTGTTTTAGAAGGTGCATTTTTCTCCTACCCACTGAACAACTCACCGGATGTAGGATTCTCTCTTGCCACACACAACACAGAGGTTTTCTTTGACTGTCAGATAATAATCAACTTCAGACTCGGGACGTCCTGAGGGCTCAAACCGCAGCTTCACAACAAACGGCTCTGTGCTAACTAGCTCTAACAGGACAAAGGCAAAGAGAAAATATTCAAGAAAAACTGGATTGGAAAGCTAAAATAACGATGCTACAACATAAAAGTCATCCTAGTGAATCCCCAACAGTACTTGGATACAAAAAATTCATGCTCCATTATGAAGAAGAGAGAGAAGAGAGGGAAGAGAGAGAACAGAGAGAGCTGTATTTCAAATACCAACAGGAAAACTGGTATGCCTACCTCCAATCCCCTTGTCCAGATACCACTGAGCCTTCTTGCGATCACAAGTGCACAGGGGCTGTCCATCTGGGGCATGCAGGAAGCAGTTGTCATACAGTGGAGATTTTCTATGAAACAAGGGCAGTATTACAGCAACTATAACAGCATGCAAAAACCCAGAGCTTTCTATAGCCCTGTGTGCCACACTGCAGTTCATGCAGCCTCCTCTGGATCACAGGAGTACCCTTAAACACACCCTTGAAGCTGCTGGGACTTCACAGGCTGCTGCTAAGGGAAGCAGTACATCTGAAAACTTATCCAGAGTTCACCAACTGACTCCAAGGTTGCTCTCCTGCTGCCAACAGAATTGTAACTCTGAATTCAAATTTTCTAGATGCCATCAATAATGACAGCCTTTAAAAAAATTGCACTAGAAAACAAAAGAGAATTGAAGTCACAAAGGATGATGAGCTAAGAGCAAGCTCCAAGAGAGCATCAACTTACAGGCAAGGCAGTTTCAAGGACTGGCTGCCTAAGCCTGGATTTTAATGTTTTATTATGTAAACTTTTCTAAAACTTAGTGTGAATAGTAATTATTTCATTCACCCAAGAGAAATGATCCAAAACGACTCTTCCAGCACTGGGAACTCAAAATACATGAGTTCAGGAGAACAACAAAGCTGAGCTGATGCCCTCAAACACAGGCCCCAACCTTTGGCAGTGACAAGAAGTCCTGCTTGAGCAGCCTCTGCTAGTTTGTGACAGTGTGGAAGGGCTCTGTTTTGCAGAAAACGTTTCCTTACTCTGCCAACCTCCTTCAAGCAAAACTGAAGAGTGGAGCAGGCTGGGCTCAGAGAGGACTTGGGAGGAACTGGCCAGACATGTCACAATACACTGCAGAAAAGTTTCCTCTCTACAGCAAGATTGCACAAATTAGTACTCAGCAGAGCTCTACCAACTAAAAAGGTTGATTCACAGGCTATGCAATCTGACAAAATTATTTCTTCTGAGGTCCATGAGAGGAAAAACCCAAAAAAAGATACAGGACGTCTCCTTCCACTGAGCATCAACAGTTCAACTCAGTCACCATGGCAGGTTCAGTACTTCCCAACTCTAAATGAATAAACATTAAAACTAAACAGACTTAAACAGAAAGGAAGAGTGAAAAAGGACTTGTGAAACCACATCCAGTGTTACTACAGACCAGAGCCACATTGCTGTAAATACTGTAAAAAACAGTGAGTCTACGTATCTCTCACGAAGTCAAGCATAGTCAAAAAATAAATAAATATAAAGGGGGTTCTCAATTTATCTTAGAATGTAATTTTGTTTGAATTTTAATCCTCCCATGAGATACAGTCCTCCTGTTTTGTATTACACAGCCTCCAAATAAAAAATAAAAAAATATGAGGGACTTGCTCTGTAAAACAATACTGTTAATCACTGCTAATGAAACCAGTACTGTTGATCACACTAAAATTTCTCCACTGCCAATCCAATAAACTTAAAAAGAAAACAAATACACAAATGTATTTCTTTTCCAATGATAATTACATATAATTTTAGTTATGTCCAGTGATAAATTTTATTAGATTGTATCCTAACAAAACCAAACATACCAGTACCCCACACCTTCCACTGCACTGAGCTTAAAGCAATTTTTCCAACTTGTTTTTAATTTAAAAACAACTGAACTCTCACGAGAAAAAGCCTGTAAGAATTTAGGATTCACTCCAAAAAATCACCTGCAAGGATGGTAATCCTGAATCCAGCAACAGCTGCCTCTGCAAGGCCAAAGCAGCACTATTCTCTCTGCCCTGAGCAGGTGCCTTCATCAGGACACCTTGGACACCCAAGAATGACACCTGGAAAGCCAACTGCCTCCTGCTGGGACTCTGCTCTCTGGCTAATGCTTCCACAGGGGAAGGAAGGAAGGGCAAAACTTAAAGACAACACCTCAACTTGCTCATGAGCTAAGTAGAGATCTAAGTGCTGCCCCCCTCTTTCAATACCACCTAGAGGAAAATGAGGAAAACAGAAACATATCTGACCCCCGTGAGTGTTAGGTTCTGTGTTCCCTTTCCCAGCTCACATGATCTACTTTGTTTAACAACTAGAGCATGAGGCAACACTCTGGGTTTTCCATATGCAATGCAAAGAGCAAGATGTGCTCATACACTCACCGTGCAGAATATCCCACACCCAGAGGCTTTCGCTTCTGCCTCCGAGGATCTCTCATTTGCTGATTGCCCGGGGGCTGGCCATTCACCCAACATTTCCGATTCTTTGTCTTCTGAGGGGAACGTCCCTCTCCACTCTTCTCCTCTCCTGTGCTGCCACTCTTTCTTCCTCTAAATGGGATATCCACCAAGCCCTGGCATTTACTCCGTGCTTTCTCCCAAGCAGTGACAGAGTTTTCACCCTCAGATGTAGCAGGGAGGCTGGTAAATCCCACCAAATGGAAGAACAGAGCCACTGAGACCTGGGCATCCCTAGCAGCATAGAGAATCTGCAGGAAAGCACAGAAATTGAGATACTGACAAACAGCAAATACTCCCAAACATTATCAGTCTTTAGCACAAGGTACAGTAAAGCCAGAAGCTGGATTCATTTCCTTTTGAAGTTCACATGAAGTTTTGCCAGTTGAGTGGCACTTTCCTAACATCACCACAGCCCACTACCCTGGGGTAGTGCCCCCAGGAACTGCAAGGGACTGAAAATACATTTAGGTCAGACATCCTCCTACCCCACCAAGCCCTCCCTCATTAAAAGTTCCCTTTTGGCACACTGGCTACGGGTATTCAGCACGGTTCTTTGTCCTGTCACTCCCTCTGCCGGCCATTGCTTCTGCAGGCATGCGCAGCTGGACTAAAGAAACGGGGCAGGCAATCGGGGGAAACACAATACTCTAAAGAAGGTGAGCAAAACCTCCAGTGTCTCTCTAATATTGCACCGACTGCTACAGACTGAAGAAAATAATAAAAAGGTGATGTTTTGGAAACACTCTGTCAAGGGATCTTGCCTCATAGATCTTTCAGGACTAAAATAAAACAAAGGTCAATAATCCAGGCAGAATAGCAGAAAATTATCTTCATGGAAAAGAAGGGAAACAACAGGCAGTGAGTCTGAAATTAACTTTAGGCCATGTCACACATAAGGTTTTGAGGTAGAATTTGAATAGGCTCAGATCTCCCTGTTGTAAAGCCTCTTTTTCAACTAAGAAGGTTACTTTTCCTCCCAAAACACTAAATTGAAGTGGAGGACACACCTGATCTTGTGTCAGTTCTTCTGCCTCCCAGTTGCTGCAACGCACATGAGGAGACTTGTCCAGCGGGACGTTCAGGACTTTTTCAGCTAGAGACTTAAGGCTAGGGCAGTTGTGAAGTAGCTGCTTCCTTCAGTTCAACAAAGAAAGTGAAACAAACAATTAACAAATGAAACTCTACACTCATGCAAATTCAGAAGGCCTCACACAGCCTGAACCTGTGAGAACACAATGCACATGATGCATGACTCAAACAGCACACAGCTGCCTGTCAGCTTTACAGTCCCTCTCCCTCCTCTCAACTAAAATGTCCTTTTTAGATTTAGTAATTATCTCGTGTCTGCAATATGCAAAGCAGGCAAGGCTGGGAGTTAGTAACATTTAAGGCTGAAGTGTGTGGCTCTGAACTACTCACTTCTGAACTAAAGAAGTCCATCATAGAGCGATGGACCACTTGTCCCAGGGGTTCATGAGAAGCCCAAAAACCAGGAATGACTTGGAAGAATCCTGGCCACTAGAGACAAGAAGTCCATCCTCAGTGCTAGAAAGGCACCAAGAGGTCAGCAAACCCATGGTCCAGATCACTAACACCACACCCAGGCATACATATAACTGTACGTAAAGAATATTTTCAAGTAAAGCATCTTGTTTTAGGAAGATTGAAGGATGAGAAAATGGCATAACTGTAACCTTTCCATAGAAGCATTGTTATTAAAAGAGAAAATTTGAACTGGTTTGTTTAATAATTTTTCAAGAAATCTTGAAATCCACCAGTTCCACTTACACGCCCTGGGCACATTTAACCCACACTTCTAGGCAGTGTATTCAAACACCTGCTGACACAGTGTTCACTCTCACTGCATTACATCACTGTGCCTGGACTTCTTAAAAGCTGAAGCACAATACACAGAGAAGTCCACAAAGGTATTAGTATGAGTCTGTGAGAGAAGACTTAACAGACACACTTAGCAAATGAAATCCTCATGAAGATTTCATTTTCATTAAGACCATGGAATAGAAGCATGTTCTTGAGCTGCAGCTGTCAATGCTCATTCTCAAAAGCCACCCTAAGAATTCCAGACATACCAGCCTGGTATCATTCAGCTTATGCAAATTACCTAAGAAATATTTCCAACTCAAATGATGCCTCAAACAGACCTACCTCTGTCTTCAGGCACTTACCGCTGTCTCATGGCTAAATACCGGAGATCCATGCTCCCTTTGACTGGAAGACCATAATCATGAAGCAATTTGCAAGCATCTTCCCAGCATCCTACCCCAACTTTCAACACAGCACTATCTGCCATGATGTCCAACAGGGTCTTTGGAAGAGTCTGGCCACTGGCAACAAGCCTGGGCAACCGAACAAGAATGCAGAGGCCACTGGAAGAAGCCATCTGTAGCAGGGATACAGGATTTGCTTTTCCCTCCACAGAAACCTGTAATGAAGTAAAAAATGAGAGTCCAAGTTACAATATTATTGGTAATACTGGAGCTGAAGCAAATTGCAAAAAAGGCCACTGAAGGCAGGAAATACTTATCAGTTTATATGGTCAAGTATTGATAAACGTCTCTAAAAACTCATTGCAAGTTTTGTGGTCTTTATCACAGTATTACTGTCCCCAAGCTACTTCTTGCCACATTCCCACAAGAGAATATTTCCCCCTTTCACCCTTCCCCTTCACAGCTGAGCTGGTGGAAGAAATCAGAAACATTTTTGAATCCATATCAGCACAAAGCCACCCACTATATAAATGTTTATGGCAAATATATTGTTTAGCTGTGGCTTATACTAATGACTATGGGGTGAATAAATTTCACAATAATGGCAAAGCCAGGCTTTATAAATTACTTTAAGCCTGTTTGAGATATCACACATGCAAATGTACAAGCAGAAGAGGAACTCTGTTTTCTAGTTGTCCCAGTGAGTTTTATCTATGTATCAGCATTATCCTCCTTTTTTGGATTTAAGATGTTGTTTCTTAAGTATGTAGCTGGATTCAAAACAGTGTAAGCCCAAGATACTTCTAGTAAATCACCTTTAAAGAAATATTAGACAAAACACATAGTGCTAAATTTAGCCATACAACTGTTACAATATTTAGTGAAGTCGATTTATCACAGGAACTCAGTAAGCAAATACATCTGGTGAATTAAAAACTTAGCGTAAGAAAGAATCAAAATTAGCAGCTACTTCACTGCCATCATGACACACAATCAGTTTAAATAGTCAGTCCTGTGGTATCTGTTTAAGCAAAGGAATTGCTCCACCTTCAATGATTTCCCCATGCAATTTGCAATATAAAGGAAAGAGAGGGCTTCTTGATCACTCACCCACTCACAATCAATTCCAAGAACCGGCCACTTCTCCAGCTCCTTCTTCAGCAAGAGCTCAACATGATCCCACTCCTTCTGCTCTGAAACTATTACGATATCTGCACCAAGGGTACTCTCTATGCAGAAAAAGGTGGGAGATTCGAAGAAGGAAAGCACCTTCTTATCCTCTGCCTTAATGAGTTTCTCATCTTCTAACTTTACTGCTGTTTCCTCTTGCTGACTACTACAGTGTGTTTTTCCTTTCCGACGCTGGGTTGCTTTCCACAAAATCAGGCCCCCCAATGCAACACCCAGCAGGGTCGCCAAAGTAATCGTCACGGCTGTTTGCTTGGCCATTTTTTACTGTCCTTTCTCCTCCTTCACCTCACCCTCTCAAAACGGCATTGTGGGATTTCATCGTGGCCTGCAGAGAAAAATAAGAGAGGAAGACATTAAAGACAACGTAATGAAATGTGTTGAGAGATATTAAACACACACAACGGTATCATAACGAGGTTCTAGCCATAACTTGTGATCCTGATGGAGAAAAGGTCTGGGTCCCACTCTGATAGACTGAGGGACAAACTGCTGCACTGATGGACTGGGCAGGAAGAGAAGACTGAATGCTGCTGCTGATCACAACACTAAAAACCTTAAAGGGAATCCATTAAATTAAACTGGTGCAACTGGGTGCTTCCACAAGCTCTACTATTCCAAAAATAAACTAGTCACGCTTATTATCAGCATCTTTTAGTTCAGTTTGTAACTAGATCAATCTAAACAAGGCCAAAATGAAATTCCTGCAGAATAAGCACGTCCGTTCATGCATTAGTAAATACGAGGCATTTGTCCATTACAGTCACATCCACTCTAGGGTCAAATGGCTCTTCAGGCATTGAAAAGCCCTAAAGCAGCATCTTATTTCTAACAGCTGTCCCTCTATCATACAGAAGCTGAGTACCCCTTCAATGAACTGCAATCAATCCTGCCCCTGCATCCCTACCTCCCCAGCCCTCCACGTTGTTTCCAAGGGGCTGTCCTTGCGCGCTCTTCCCCACAAGCAGAAGTTCGGGTGTGGATGCGATCCCGCCCTGCACAGCCGCTCCCCGCACCCCGGGCACGGCCCGGGCACCTGCCTGAGCGCCCCGAAGC